>DWMZ01001887.1:0-15230 GCA_018249855.1 Eueides tales michaeli | reverse complement strand
ATATATATATATATATATATATATATATATATATATATATATATATATATATATATATATATATATATATATATATATTTATTTCTTTCTGCCGAATTTGAGGCTTTGCGTGTTGAGTGGCCGAACTCAACGCCGCGCTTTGCCTTATTGCCGGAGCGAAGAAATGAAACATTCAATAATTATAAAATAAAAATTAAATATTTCATTTCCTCGACTGGGGATCGAACCCAGAACCTGTCGCTTGCTTGTGCAGCTGCGAAACGACAGGCCTGAATATAAATAAAAGATATATAGCATTTTAGATCTTTAGCTTTTTAGATTTTTTCCTATTAGTATATACTGACACGGAAAAATGTAGCTAATGCAAATACACAGGAAAATGCAAATAAAAAATTTATTTAATATTTTGCCAATAATCAAAATCAACTTGTTATATTATATTTCATTCTATTGATAACTATACTTTTAAATAGTTTGATTGACAACGTAAACTGAATTTTCCCATTCAACACGCAATGCTTCAAATTGGGTGTAACGTGGGGAACGGAACGATTGGCGTTCTTTGCGGTATCATCGGTAACAAATAAATTTGATGAATTTTCCTATCTACATATAAGCTGCTCATTTAAATTGTGTTCTTAGTCTGAAATTATTAATCTTTACGTTTAAATAATAGAGATTTTCAGCATAACTTGTTATTCATTCGTCTACAAGGACTACATTTTATCGTCACGTTCTTTTGAAATTTTAATGAATTCATAAAAATTAGCTAACGTGTGTATTATAAACTGTAACATAAACTAATTGTTATTATCTCATGTTTACATCTCAGTATAAACATAATTTCCTTATGTATGACTATTTGCGTGGAATGTGTTATCTAAGTTGTTGTGTAGGACGACCATGGAAGCAATATCCATAATTTTAAGAATTCACAAGAATTAATTACGCCATACATTTTTGACGAAAGTTTGCGAAATATTTGGAAACCAAAAATTAAAAATCGATAAATAAAAAAGAATAAAATTATTTTTTAAATAAATAATTATATATCATAGCTGCTTTTCTCATCAACTTAAAATCCATGTGTACGGTGCGTTTGAAAACATATTTAGATTATAACATATTTTTATACTTTACACTTCCTATCAAAAAAGTTTTTTATATATCGTATTTTACAAGTCATGTTTTGATTTAACAGTCCGTGTATTTAACGATATCTGAGAAGAATCTTGAAATCGAATTAAAACAGGCCACAATAGAACTACTTGTTATACGATGTCGCTCAACTCTGCAAGAAAGGAAAGGGATTCGCAACCGATGATGCCTTATTAGGAAAGAGAGCGTCTACTATAATCTGTTCGAAATTTCTTTGAACCTAAGTAATATTTTAGTTCACGCTGAATAAATTTATATTTTAATTTTATTACTTTTTGTCGCCTTTATATAAAAGTAACTAATAACTTACTATTGTAAAGTTTAAAAAAATATAAGTATATTCAGCATGTACTGTTAAGTGTAAATGAATAATAATGAAAAATAGTTATATTACTGTTATATATATTTATAAAAATATATATTACTACTTACTAAGAAATAGTATTATTTTATCTTGCTAAGAAATAGTAATATGTTAATTTAGGTACAAATAGAATTTTTAGGAGATCATGTCGCCGTGGTATAAGGTCGGCCGCGATTGTTGTTCCATTCCAATGGGGCATTAAAATACTTAATTTATCTGTTCTGGCGTGAGAATAAGCGACTACGTTGAGTTTTGCCACTCGACACTGATTATCTCGAATTCTGGCGATAAAACCTACTCTGTCATGTGCTGAATACAGCGTGAAGCTAAGTTAGTAAGTAAGACTGGTCTATATTAAGAATTACATTTTAACAACAAAATATGTGATCGTAGGTGTTTGTTGAATGTCAGTTGTTAAATATGAACATTATATTTTCTTCATTTGCAATGTTATTTAATGTCGTAAAATGGATAGATATTTTTAACAATAATCCAATGTCACGCGTTTGATAAAATAAATATAGCAAGTAGCAATTTCCGACTAGGAATTATATCTATTTCTTATCAAAATTACGTCTTATAAAGCTTACTGTTTATTACATATTATAAATCTTACTGTTACTGAGCAATTGGTAGATGACACACAAATTCCTTGTAGTGTTGTCTAAAAGGTAACTTACCAAAACTCCTAAGGCAACGAGAAGGTTGCGGGATACAATTAGTATATGTACTTGTAAAATATAAATGTTTTTTTTATGTAATAAATATATTGTTATTTTAAATTGTAATAGAAAAAAATATTTCCGCTTTCGTCTTTTTTTGCATAAAATATTTAGCCGGTAATAACTACTTCACTATTCAGTTGACCTTGCGGTCTGACTCTTGAGAGGTCACCTTTATATAAGTCATGTACAAATTCAAGATACATAGTTTACAATATGCATAAATAATATTATTATGAGGACGAGTTCCGTCATTTTCCAAATTTAAAACGGCACGGCACTGTAGCATGATAATATTCTTTCTTACATAATATTTTTAAAATAATTTAAATATTACACTTTAAACACATTATTAACTGTTATATAATCTCCAATATATAAAAAATAATATAAATTATAGGACAAAAATAAGCCCCTATTTCAAAGCACATTTAGTAAAATCAAATATAGATTGAACCTAAAATAATGAACATGACATGAACAATTTTACAATTACTTATTTAAAAATATATATATTTTATTGAAACGTAATAACAATTATAATATGGCAAGCTTAAAATTCATTATTGGAGACCAATGACGTTAAAAATTGTGTATAATTATACAGTAAATGTATTTATTTTAATTATTTTTCGGACGAACTTATAGCAATATTAGTCGAATCGAAATAAATAAGAAAAATATTTTTTATATATACATATTTCCTAAATAAGGAATTAAAAATCTAAATTTCTTATTATAAAAACGTATAAAAAATTTTACGTTGCAGGATTTGAACACGCGTCTCTTGGAAACCCTTCAAGCACTATGACCACTAAGCCATTCTCATCAAGCTACGTCGAAATTCTCATACCTTTGTTACAAAGTATCCTCGTTAAAAAATCGGTTTGTCAGTTTCGTGTTTTTTTTATATCGTTCTATAAGTAATAATTATTGAAGTTATTTAACGATAAGAAAAAAGCTTGTAGTTTTTGTTACCAACTTACTTGCCATACTTTGTAAGAACTTGGTTGTAAAGTTGCATCATTATGGCATAAAGTTAGTGTCCATTGTTTCATTATAGTAGACTCTTATTCTTTAGACTGCTGTATGTACATTATAGATTGACTGGGACTCTATATTGGAAACTATACAGTAACTAAGATAAATATTTTGCATTACGTTTTCAAATTTTCCGTTTATTTTCAATTCTAAGTGTGTCTAAAACATTTTGTTTTAGTTTTTGTTTAAAATATTTATAAATATTTGTAAAATCTTTATATATTTACATACTTTCTGCATAACAAATGTTTATATAATTTGTTTGAAAGGAAAAAGATGGTAAAAATGTGTGTTTGCTAAATATTAAATTAATCATCACAAGCACTGATTTCACGCAAATAAATAGATTTAACAGTTTTATGTCGTGTCCGCATATATTAGGGTATTCAGGGCCTTAACTTAAGAGCCTAGTGCTAAGACACTCTGATCAGATCCCCACTTTCTTTTTTTTTACTTTCACACTTTCTTTCTTACTTTTTGGCGAAACTCAACGCTACCTTTTATCTTTTCCTAGAGCAAAACGTTAAATGTTTAATTTGAAAATATTAAATATTATATATATATTTCATCGAATGGGAATCGAACCTTTGAACTGTCCCGTTTACATTCATTCGCTTGTACCCCTGCGCCACAACAGGCCTAAACGTCCAAAAACCTCCCAGTCGCAAATAGATTCATGATTGTCAATAATAATATTTGGTCATGGTTTGACACGATTACTAAGTTACACTACCGGGAATTCAGATACGTTATCGTTGCACAAGCAAATTGATATAAGCTATAATTATGAATTATGTTTGATATGATATTGTTCGAATAGTATCTGAATATCATCCTTAGTTATATTGTATAATTTTAAGTGGCCAAGTCGATTCGAACCGATTAACGTTGCGTTGCAATAACAGCCGCTCTTTTATGCCTCTGACTCCACCTTTATAATATTTTAGTAGAAGTAAATATTTTAAATAATTTTTTTAAGTAAATAATCAAAAATTTTATTAGGCTAATACCGAATATGCTGAGAAAGTATGCCAAAATGCAGAAAAAAATGCAAAAGTGGGGAACGGAACGGAGTGTCTAAACAACTAGTTTACCAAGTTCCCTCTGCGTACCCTACCCTACCTACTGTGTGGGACAGCACTAATCACAAACAGCTACAGCTACAGCGTTAATCTAAAATAAAAGTAATAAACAATACGATTATTGCTTACAACTTAACATAAGAACGTGTCTTTATAGAAATACAGTTTAGTTCAGCTCGGGTACCGCACTTCAGTAGAGACATCGAGATAATTAAGCAGACCACGCTTGACAGATTTTGTGGGAACATTCGGGATTGTATTCAACAGATAGTCTTTAAACCATCAGGAGGTTATAAGATTAATTGTTGCTACGAAATGAAAATCATGGAGTACGTTAATGATTTAAACAAATGGCAGCAGTTTGCAGTTTAACCTTTATTTTGTTTAAAGATTCAAATACAAATATTAATACTTTTGAGTTTGAAGCAGTGCCTAAAACTTGCAACCACAGGTGTAAGCTTCACAAGCTCCTCTACAATGCATTAACACTTGCGTTCATCGCTCCAACCCAACGTAGCAAATTATCTCAATTAATAATAATATTGCGTTTCTTGCACTTTAGTTACAAATATGGCTGCCTAACAAGGAACAATGTTGCCGTTGGCATATTACAGATAAGCAAGCTATGGCGTATTACAGATAAACAAGAGACATATTATCGGTAAATATAGCAATTTATGATTTTTTTAATATTAATCGATATAATTATACTGCTTAAAACAACACGGTTATCGCGATAACCGTATTGTTTTAAGTATGTATTACAATTTAATACGCGATCGGTACTAGTCTAATTTCTTTATTGACTTTGCCTTGTTTATATAATACTTTAAATCCACTGTAAATCTAAAATTTTAAAATCCATACAATACAATCACACTGAAATCGTATTATCGCTCGCATCATTACGCCGAGGTGTCGGAAGCAGTCCGCATCACGGATATTGCGCCGCATACATCATGACACGAAACACAGCTTATTTATGCATGGTTGTGGAAAAATTCTAGTTTAAAAATAGCGTTCTATTGACGTGCTGTTTTATTCTGGCAATTCAATCTTTACTAGTCTAAGATATAAAATATTACTAATACTTTGACAAAAAATCTCCTAACTAAATCTATATCGAAGAATTTGAAGATTTATGATAATATTTTATGGGGTACGAAAGTTTCTTAATGGGAACGTAGTGGTTAATACCGGGTTTTTAAGTTTCCTCTGTCTTCCCTGTAATGGAAATTCCCGCGGAATACAGCGAAAAGCTAAATTAAGATAATGGTATAGTTATCAAAAATAGTTATAAAAACATATTTTAAGATCTTGTATTATATTATATACACAAAATTGTCTGCTTTGGTTTGTTATTTTTTTATTATTAGATTTCTACCAATATGGTTTAGACATACCAATCCAGTTAAATGCACAATTTTAAAAACTGCGCTAAAAGATTCGATAAACAAAATGAACGAGCATCAGAATAAGAAAAGTATCGGTTACTTTTTAAATATTTTTTCACTTTCTGTGTTATTAACACAAAAAAGACTGCAAATTTAATTTAAAAAACAGTCTCTCACAATCAATTGAGAACGTTCCAATTGAAAGAAGAACAAATGGTCAGATGTCTGTAGCTGATATTCGACTTTGTACCCTTCAGAACAAATAGTTTGTAAGGACCCTCTTATCAGGAAATAGAAGGGATTCACGGCTCGATCCGGCTCCATTATCTGTTTGTTTTGCCAGTTCGTCCGATTTTCCATGGTTTTTTAATATATTATTTTTGGATGCAACGATTCTTGTTGCTTCATACACTTGTAAGTTGTCATAGCGAAGATTTAACGGGCCAGCACAATATTTAAATTAACCACGTTTTTCTTACGGTTTCTCGCTTTTATCTAAATCTAGATATGTAATAGTTGTGTATGACACATGATTGTGATGGTGATTCTAACTGCAGGGGCAGTGACATACATTGAAATGCTTTGAAATATTAGCATGATTTGTTATAACCTATATATGTAGGCTTTCTCGATCAATTAACTTTTTAATATAAGAATAATTTTTCAATTCTTTCCAAAAAGTTCCTTAGATTTACGCGTTCAGCCAAATTATAATTTACAATATTCTTCAAATTTATTATATTAGTATAGATTACATCCGTTTAATGATACTACCGTTTTTATATTGCTTCTATTTACTTTAAACAAGGTTTGCCTAAACAATCGTAACAAATATTAAATCGATGACTCATTTGTTAGAGGCTTGTTGATTTTGGCACGTTATGTCCTTACATATGGTGTTCTCGGGATTAATTAATAGGTTTCGAAGATAGGTTCACTGTCTACAATATTTCTTATGATCCACGGATATAACACCGCTAAGCGTTTGAAAAGATTCATTTAATTTTGAAGCTCTATCTCAAGTTTAACTAGGTATGAATTCTTAAAATTAGACTTGTTTTTGTTTATTTTGCAAACAAAGCTCACTTACATTTGAGATGTTCTCAGCGATGGAAATCAAAGTGGGTACATATTAGTGAACTTTGTGCTATCTTGTTTCAATTCTTCGAATTGTATTGTAGATAAACTTTTCTACAGACAAAAAAGAATAGCAGAGTGGCTTTCCATTTTATAGGTTAATATATTTGCGAGGTTATTTGAAGGTAACTTCTCAAGGGCGTTTCTTTAAACTACTTTGGTTTTATCTGTGATTTACTATTTGTATCTTGAGTATAATCTGTATCTCTCTAAATATTAAGAGAATTGCTTGCAAAATTGAAAAGAAAAACCTTACTATTTTCTTTATAATTTTTTGAACAAAATATTTTTATAATTATTTTGACATTCTATATAATAATAAACGCAAAGATAACTAATGCCATAATTTATATAAAAATATTTCTTTGCGCATTTAAAACAATGATGACAATCGATATAATTTGAATCATTGAAAAGCTTCTGAATAATAACTTGTTGTTAAACTATAATAGATTTATTGTTAAACCATAATAGAGTTAGAGTTTGTGCCCCTGCACCACGACATGGTGCAGGGGCACAAACATGTGACCTTAACGCGACAGGTTGTGGGTGCGATCCACACTCGAGGAAATTAAATAATAGTATTTTCAATTTAAATATTTGTTGTTTTTTATTTCTTCGCACTGGTAATAAGACAAAACACGGCGTTGAGTCGCGCCACTTAACACGCAATGCCTCAAATTCGGCGGAAAGTGAACAAAGGGACGGAGTGTCTTAGCACTGGGTTCAAAGTTCCCTGTGAATTGCGAGTGAATGAATGAGTTGTAGGTAAGAAAAAAATCAACAAAAATCTAACCATTTTATTTAGTTTCATATTAATTATAATTTAAAATAATATCAAACAAGCTCGGTGTTGAGTTCCGCCACGGATAGGCTTTAATAGTAGATTATAACTCAGCATACGAAAAATGCGGGAATTCAAAAAATATATTTTATATTTTTCGTAGTTTTGACACTCCTATTATTAGGCCAATTAATGGCAAGCAATGTGGCAAGCACACATTTTCTGCAGTTCCATTAAATAATTATTATTTCTGATCAGTGTTGTATGCTGTTTATTTTATATGCAAGAAAACATTAAAATAATAATTAAAATAATATGAGAGAGATCAAAAGCAATCTACTTAAATAACATCCTATTAGAGCAGTGTTAACATACTTGCTCAGTGAACTAATATAGAGAAAGGGTTAACAATTATAAATTATAAGAGTTTATATATATTTATAAAATTTTCATATTACGATATCAGCATGTATAATAAGATTAACAGCATATTTTTTAAGAATCTTGTCTGTAACAATGTAGATCGTCGTTATATTTAAATTTATAACTATTCATTTCTAAATCTCATATTAACTATCTTCAATAAAATAATATGTTTTAGAGGGGCTAAAAAACTTGTATTTGGCTTAAATTTATGTAAGTTTTATGTTACCTGAAAAAAAAATAGGTAACAATGTGTAGTATATCTTGTCAATGAAAATATTTTATTAAAGATCCAAAGTATCCTGTCCTTACTCATGACTACGACATTCCAAAGCGATGATTAAATATCAAGGTGGTAAAAAATATTTGCAAACAAATTATTTCACATTAGGAAGTTATTGACGGCCTAAAATTTTTAATATAGAGATTTTGTTTTCCAACGATTGAATTAGACAGTTTAAAATATATTATTTATAATATTCCATACATAATATATAAAGGCTTTCGTAGAGCAGTAGGCTAGAGTCAAACTATTAACGCGATGGTTTGATTTCCGATCTGGATGGACGAGGGCTTGATTATATATTAATTATTTCCAGTGTCGCAGTTTAGTATGTCTTTTTAAAAAAACAAGGTAAACTCGCCCACTAAGGGTTCCGTTTTGATTGTGTATAAAATAAACTACAATTATAGGGCCATTATCGTTTTTAAACATATATAAATTACCACTACACTGATTTTTTCAAAGAATAAAATTTACAAACATGTTTTTGTGCTTATACTATCATTTATTATAAAATGAATTTTAAATATAATTTTAAATCGAATTTCCAATTTTGGACTTTTTCCCTTTTTTGTATAGCAAGATCGTCACGTCACGTCGAACCTAATTAATAAAAATAACAACAGTAACGAATTTCATAGCCCACCACTTCATTTGTTATGTTTTGACAGTTGACAGAACGTGGAAGTCGGAGTATAATCTAATACGGAGTTATCTTAACCTTATAATTAATTAGAAGTTTAAATTAATTTGGAAAGGAATGACATCATAAATTATCAGCCATGGTACGCTGTCGCTGGAATATATACGACGTCGATGTAATTATTCCTGGTTATCTTTATTGTAATTTAGGTTAATAATTAATAAATTTTCTTTACGAAATAAGAGATTGAGAAAGGTTTTAAAATAATTATAAATATTATCCTCCTTAGATTATATTTAGAAGGATTGTAAATATTAAAATTTTATATGTAATTAAATAGCCAAAATGCTTACATTTGCGTCCCAACCGCTCATTATAATTATTAAAGGTTATACAAAAATGAGAAACAAATATTGATGACGTGATTAAGTATTCATGATTTTGAATAAATTGCCTTTGATGTGAGCACGCGTCTTTTAAGTTTTATCCCAAATTGTCTTGGTGGCATATCAAAGGCGTATGAGGCGAAGAAAAGATTTTTTTTTTCATAATAAAATGTAAAGTATCGTAGACATAATATTTTATATCATTATATGAAAGTTATAAAAACCGTTTGAACAATTACTTTGGTATAACAAAAAATATGGTTAAATAGAACAAAAGTTAATTTCGTTTTATTTCTTCAAAGTAACAGCTTTTTCGGATAATATACTAAATCTTGTTGCATGTCACTGTATACTCCATATTTTATGCATAAATTAGAATGCAATAGTGGCGGATTCTAAACCGAATGTGTAATAAATAGGATATAAAAGGGTGAAATTTGAGAGTTCGTTGTTTCACAAAACTCATAAAAATATTTTCTGTAATGCACACTTATTGTTATTATCCACCTTCCGAGCTTCCTGTAGGACTGACACTACAGACATATCTATGTAAGTTGACGATTCAAAACGGCTTGTAATGATCTAATTCAAGAAACAATATATTTATTTTAATTTGATATTATTATTTTTAGTGGAGCGTTTTATAGGTCTCCTCAGTTAAAATATCTCAGAAAAAAAAACATGACTCATTATATTCAGGTCGTATACAAACCAAGATAGAGCTCGTTTTCAATATAAATATTTCTTAAAAAAAATATTAAATATTACGGCTTACATCTCAAAAACCCCTGTATCGCGAAACAAGTAATTACATAGAAATGACAGTTTATTATTTATAGAAATATATTCTTATGTTATTCTTATTATATTATAATAACAAGTAGGCACGTGAATTAACAATAGAATATTTGTAAGAATTGTAATAAAATACTTACATATGTATATGAAAATGCATTTTTAAATGCACCATTCCATTATAAAAACAATTTTATAGGTTGCTGTTACATACATATATCTAAATTGAAGACATAACTCAAAGTGGATTTTTGCCAAGAATTTTACCAGTAATTTAGAAACACCTATTGAAATAGTGCTCTGATTTCTATCACGTGTCATGCGAAGATTCATGATCTGATAATCGCTGCCCGTAATGTCCTCAACTCCTCTTGCTACAATACAGAACAATTATCTCAACAATTTTTGTGAAAACCACTAATATCTTACACTTTCAAAGTCGTTAACTCTTTAAATTATAAACTCATAACATAGAGTCAACCAATTTGAAAGTTTTAACGTAATAATTAGTGCATTATGTACATATAAAAGATAAAAAAGCAAGTCTCTGAATCGCGGTGGTTATAGAATCTACCTTACACGGTACACGGAAAAGTGCTTATTTTCATTTTTTGGGATTTGGAGAGATACTTTCAGATACTTTTATATTTAAAGATTCCCCCAACATACAACGACGAACACAAAGAAACTGAGAAAGAATAGCTTAACATTAAATTTCTTTGCCTATCTCGTTAGATGTGGAATTAAAATGTATATATAAATTACCAAATTTAAGTAAAAAGAAGAAAACAAAGTAATATATCACTATCCTCTTTCCCTTTCTTTTACTACAGCTATTATAGATACATAGGTATATAGTTATATACAAAGAACAAAAATGTTGCTAAAATAAATAGTAATAAGCCTTTTTTTACTTATGTACGCATGATTTAGTATATAAGTATCTAAAAATGTTGTCGATACGGTTTTATGACATTATATTATATCGATAGCACGTATTGGATATTTAGTTTAAACAACGTGGTATAAGTTATTTTCGAAACGAATTGGAGGCATCGATGTGGAACTGCTCGTTCAGGTGTTATATAAACGACACCTTTATAGGACAATATCTTATAGGGTTAACGGATTTGGGCATTTCGTTCCATATAGAATTTTGTTAGGCTTTGTAACGAAATAATGTTTACGGTTGAACGTTTACCTTTTAAAAATTGAATATAGCGAGATTTGAAACTGCGTCTCTTTGGATTCGTCCAAGCGCTCTGACCACTATGCCATACGTTCTCAAAGTGTAGGTTGACATTTTAAAAATGATAACAATATGTATAATTTGTTAATCAACATTAACTTAACAATATGTGTTATTTGTTAATCAATATTATTTTTTAATATATAAAGAAAAAACAAGAGCTCTGTAGCGCAGCAGCACATCGTTTGACAGTTAACGGGACGGTTGTACTATAATTGAATCGTTTATAAAATGTTTACTTTTTCCTTTGCAGATCTTGTCTTCTTATAGCCTCCCACTGAAAGAACTAGATTATTCACACAATAGTCTACGCTGTTTGCCCGATAGATTCTTAGCAAGAATTAGGGGCAACATCACTAAATTAATTCTAGCAGATAATTTATAAGAAGACAACCTGCATCCAATATTTTCTACTGCGGAATTTCACAACTTCTAAGATCTTTTCACAAGATCTAAGATGAAACAATATTCGAGGCCTGGAAGAAGGATTCTTGATTGGATGTAATGTCTTAAACGTATTTTTTTATTGTTAATTGTATTAGAAAATTACCTTTAATATATTCCAAGTGTATTTTATAAAATTTTAAACCTTAACTAGCCAATTTTAAAACAAAACAGTAATATTTCGGGCGACAACGAGAGGAAATTTCCTGTTCAATAAAATTCACCGCTAAATATAAAACCTTTTTACGGAGGACATTCCAACTTAAAATATTTCCAGCCAGCGCTTAAAGTAAAAAAAATGGTTTCAAGTATTAGGCCTCGACCTCGACAATATGAATTTTGTTCCGTCTTCTTCACTTAATGGACCGCAATCATTAAAAGTTCTTTCGCTCAGGGAAAACGGAATAGGTAAGTTGGTTTTTTCCAGTTCCATTACAAACGCTTTTGATAAATTATAAAGTTCCAAACTTTGTTGATATTTTTAGCGACTTAAAAGTTTGTATAGGCTGTATAATTACTAAAGATTAAATACAAAAACCAGCTTAATCGTATGTTAGCTTATACACAATAAGCTATGACTATTTATTAATTTTCTTGAATCCTTCTCTATACGTATACTTGATATTGTAATTAAAGGAAACAACTTTAGACAGTGCACAAAACCGATATCCTTCGATTTCATAATATGTCCAATTAACGATCTTGTATAATTTTACTAGCTTATTTATAGCCCACACATATAGCAAGCAGTATAGTTTACTACTTACGTTTTATTTCAGGTACAATAAGGCAAGCGACGTTTGTGTCACAGAAGACGTTAGAGGAAATTGATTTGCACGGCAACATGATTTCAACTATTGAAGGAGGAACTTTTATCAGCTAGAGTGAATTACAAAGCTTCGATTTCGGTCGAAACAGGCTTTCAAAGTTCAACAACGATGTCTTTCAAGGAACCGAAAACTTGGAAAAAATAGATCTTTGAGAGAACTTTATAGCAGATTTCCCAACTGTGGTTCTCAAATCATTTTCAGGCCTCAAGTACTTATATATCTAGCAACATGATTTTTGTAACTAATTTGTACATATATTAAACGTTTTAAAAGATTTTATGAATATTAGTGATAAAGCAATTATTTAAATCAGTTCTGATTTTAAATGTCAAATGAGCCAGTTAATTCGAATCAATTAAATAGGTCATCAGTCCTATTAAAATTGGTGTTGTTATGTGTTAATAAGCTTTATATTATGCATATTTTCATCAGTTGCAAAATGAAAATTAGTACGATTAATACTTGATTAATATGTTATTTAATATTTATTTCATATTACTTTTTAAGATATTAAGTTCATTTATGTATTTTTATTATTTCTTTTTAGAATATGGATCATATCCACTTGAACTCATTGGTTTCATTTCACTTGGATTTAAGCCAGAATAATTTAGTGAAGTTATCAGCAGAGACTTTATTAGGCCTTACCGATATCCTCCGCCATTGATGATGTGGAACTCGTTATCTTATAGTTCATATACAGTAGAAAATAGATCGAAATAAAAAAAGATAATATTTTATTATTAAACTAGCGATCGCCTGCGATAAGGCTGGTTTGAATAAAACTATTATATACTAATTTCAATTACTTTCTTGTTTTAATAATATTATCACTTTTAAGACAATGCTCATACATCGAAAACTAAAATTTCAGCTAAATGAATAAAAAAAAGTAATTTATAATAATAACAATAATATTTTTTTATTTCCATAAGAAAGTAACCATTATTATTATCAACTTGCTAAAATATTGCTAAAATATTGCTTGCTTGCTAAAAGTGAAAACTGAATTTTAATCCACTTAGCCGTTTCTAAGATTAGCGCGTACATACACGCAAACAAACAGACAAACAGATAAACATTTAAAAATTTACTATTTTGCGCCCTAGTGTAAAAATAATAAACGTCCCCTATAAGTTTTTTTTAATATATTTCCCATGTACAGACAGTGATCATTATTAGTATAGATAATTCTGTGTTACTTAAATTCGATACTTTAAGGCAACTTTTTTAGATATTATATTTTGCATAAGATCATGGAAATATCAATATACTTCATTTAATATTATCTTTTAAATTCCATATCGGCGGATGTCTTCAGTGGTTTAGAGACTAGTCTAGAATTTTTATCACTTAATCGAAATAGAAATTTAAGATTTACAGGTGAAGAATTAAAATTTGTTAGTCTCTGGTTTTTAGATATATCAGAAATTCCAGTTACAGCTTTCTGTTCTATACCTAGTTTAACTCATTTAAATATGTTATAATTTACATATCAGTGTCTTACCGCAGAATGTATTTGATCAAAATGATGCATTATTATCAGTAGACACCAGAAATGTACGGCTGAAACTTTCATCGCTCCGAATCTTAGATATAAGACATTTAGAAAAATGCGGAAAGATTGCAAAAATGCTTTTAGGGCACTTCCAAACTTAGATCCATCCAAGATTATGATACTTCGATGTACAAGGGGCTCTACAATATGTATTAGCTTTAAAAAATTGGACTTGGAAGTGAAAGATACATATATATTATATATTGGAGCTGACCAGACTTCATTCCACTTTACATCCTAGGCTAGAAGAATTAGGTCTACGAGGCAGCCGCGTAAAATCGCAACACGTCAGCTTCAAGTCTTTCACCAGCACTTTTATTTCCTCTACCACGCTCATCACGAATACCAATTGATGTCGGAGGAAATCAATTAAAAACCTTACAATCACATTTGTTAGTGGCGCTTGATGAACGTCGGGCGGATCTCTCAATGTTTGGCTTTGATAGCAATCCTAGTCGATGTGTTTGCCACTCAAGAGCTTTACGACGTTGGATATCAAACTTTGGTATAGAAGTTGTTCGATGCAGCGCACCAGAACATTTGGCTGGATTTTTACTTGTTGAAATAGATGATGATGAATTATTATGTGATGTAATAGTCGACGACGATTTCCACATCCAGTATACCAACGCCTCCACCTCATTAGTCACACCGTACGTCTGCTGAGCCGGACATAATTTAGTCCGTCGCCCCTTCACTTGAGCGGCCTAAAGTTCAAGGGGAGCCAAAAGGGGCCTCAGTAATCGGCTTAACCACATCTTACAATGATGATAACTTAATTATCGGTATTGTGGCAGGAGTGGTTGCCTTTATAGTAATATATATATATATATATATATATATATATATATATATATATATATATATATATATATATATATATATATATATATATATATATATATATATATATATATATATATATATATATATATAT
>DWMZ01001886.1:0-15233 GCA_018249855.1 Eueides tales michaeli | reverse complement strand
TTATAATTAATTTGTTATATATGTTTAGTTTTATGAAACAATGGATGTCTATAAAACAAAATTGTGATAAACATGTAATTATTTATTATTTACGTTTTAAGTTTCAAAATTAGATTTTTAAAAAGATGATATATTTTAAGTATACTTTTAATAATGAATCATTATTTCATTATTACTATCATTGTCTTGTTGAATATTAATGTATTTAACTTTTAATTAATGTTTAAAATATGGAAAAAAAATATTTGAAAATAATCTATACTTCAATATACAATTTAAATAAATGTCCATAACTATATGAAAATTGATAAGAAAACAAATATTACATGTAAAAATACTTTATTTACCTATATAAAAGTAAAAGAAATGTAGATTGTCTATGGTTTATATTATTCAGATATAAATTAACTATAACCAATATATTAATTGTGTGTTTGTTTAAAAAAAACATTCCTATTCAATGATATAATTAATTGTATTTACATTATAATGAATGATAATACCATTTTTTTTTTGCTATCAGTACCCGTGAGTAATATAGTGTTTTCTATATATATCTTATTATTATAAATAATTATGTTATTATGTAAATTAATTTTTCAAAACAATAAAGTTCTATGAGGTCTATGAAAATGACGTCAAATAAACTAGTTGGTCACATTTGACCACCTACATTATGCAACATTATATATTTTGCAATTTTACACTAACAAGTTGATCAAATAAGCAATCGTTTTTTAACAAAATTATAAAATCACACAATGTTAACAGGTTTTTGCACAAATGCTAATTGATCATAATTACTAAGTTTTTCTTTGTTTCTATATTTTATTCTTGAAAGAATATGTCTGTTTGAATAATAAAAGAACTTAAACAAAAAAATACAATATTTGTTTTAAAGAAATATAATAAATATCACATTCGACTTCTTTGTTGTCACTATGTCATATGATTTCTTTATGATGTTCATTATTTGTTTTTTTACTTATTTATTATATAAGTCATAGATAAATGAATAAAAAAAAATAGACAAATTGCTTGGCAATAGTATACTAGCATATATTTTAGTTTTCATGACTTATATAATGAAACTTTTTGTAATATTTGATGTTTAATATAGTAGAGACTTGATTATCCGGCCCTCAATTATTGCTTGAGTAGAATTTTGAAAAATATATACTAAAATTTGATATATATAATTTTGTCTTCATATAATTGATTATGTTCGGATTTTTGTTTATCAAGATACTTTATAATCAGACTAATGGTTAATCGGGTTGCTATCTTTATCCAATTATTTATGTATATCACATTGGCTGGCAGAACAATCTTTACTGAGTGTGGGAGCAGCACCAGTTTCAAATGTAGGATCTTTTTATTATTTATTAATTTGATTTAGATAATTAAGCAAAGATTAGTCATTTTTTAAATAATTTTTCATTTTGTATGAAAATGGTTTTTTTTTTTAAATTTGCAATTTAAAAGCAAAGATATCGCAGAACGAGTTATATTTTAACTGTGATTAATGTTTTGGTGTTTAGTTCGATGGTACTTCATTTTAACGTAGTATGTGTGCGCTTCTAAGAAAAGTTCCTACGTTGATTATGTTTACGTAAAGAAACGTAAAAAAACTTTTTAAATATTAGCGGTGACATATTAGTATGCATATTGTACAAACACACACACACACATATATATATATATATATATATATATATATATATATATATATATATATATATATATATATATATATATATATATATATTAATATCTATTATATATTCTTAAACAATTAACTCGACCCTATATAAATCGTATAAAGTATAAATTATTTATCTCTCAAAACTTAAATATTAAAAATCACATAACAATTTGCCCAATCACTTCTTCATACAGATGAAATGGAATATTCTTATGAACTATAATTGTGTACCTATTGTATTTACAAAGATATTAGAATAGCTATCTAAATACGTTGGAAAAACCTTTTTAAATGGATATGTGTTAATATGTAAACACACAAACAAACCTTGGGAAATGATAATTCTATTGTTATTTTTATTTCATAGATTTTATATGTATGTGTATATTTCTTTATTATAATATAAGATGTAAAGCGGCACAGTGTCTTACTATAAACGCGACAGTTGTGGATTTGATACCCGCTCCGGCAATTGAATTATTAAGACAAAGTCTTCGCTCTGTTAAGTATATAGCGCGGCGTTAAGTTCCGCCACTCATTATGCAGTATCTCGAATAAGCTGCATATATGCTGAAAAAATATTAGTATATATTTTTTCTTTCAGTCTTTATGTTCATTTATTTATTTATTTATCCT
Source organism: Eueides tales michaeli (assembly GCA_018249855.1). Lineage (NCBI taxonomy): Eukaryota > Metazoa > Arthropoda > Insecta > Lepidoptera > Nymphalidae > Eueides > Eueides tales. Next base: position 12,892 of record DWMZ01001886.1, on the reverse strand, counting down.
TTATTGCACACATTATTAAAATACACATGCACAAAAGGTGGTCATATGGTATGTATTTATACAAAGTGCATATATGTTACCGCTTATATTTGAAAAAATAGTAAGCTTTCGTAGTTGTAAGTTTTAATTCGTAATACAAAATAGTGTTTGCAAATAAAATTATTTACTATTACTATACACATAATAAAGTAATATTATACAATATCCTATAAAATGTCCCATAAAGATTAAATATGTTAAAGCACTAAATAAATATATACCTGTAGTTAAATAATTATATACCTATAGCTTTATAAATAGACCAACTTCAATTTGTTTCGTTCAAACCTGTAATAATGGTATTATTGTAACAGAAAATATTATGAAAATATCAAATAAAACGTACCTAACTCATATAGTTTTTTATGTACAGTTTATAGGTTTCTTCAAATACTTTATAGATAAAAAAAACAACAGAAAAATATTAATTCTCTTGTAATTTGCTATAGATCTAATGGCATGATCTAATGATTTATCTATAGTATATGCTACATACATACATCGTCAGCTTAGAATTTATAACTGCTAAGTTTTTTTTATTTATGTATTCGTACATTTTTATATCATTCAAAGTGTAAAAAATATAGAAAACAATCTTATTTTACTTCATATATCGCCGTATCATCATCGAATTTTGAATATACTTATAGTTACTAAATTTAAATTTAGTAGTTTTTTGTCCTAAGTGTGAAATAACACTTTAAAAATAGTAAAAATACTTAGTTTTTTTCTCTTTTTAGAATTTTCTTAACAGGCTGTTAGCAGGTTTACACTCTAAGCTGATGATGTCATGTCCATATGGAATTATTTTTGTCTAACATTTTAAATGATCAATATAAAATTAAGTTATCCATGCTTTAGACGTAGACTTGAACAGTATTCGTTTACATGCTTTTATATATTTTCAATATTCAATTTTGATTTTTTTTTCTTGTATCTCACTATATTATTGATTTTTATTTTGCAAATAAATGTTATTATGATTTATTCTTTTTTTTATTCTTTTATCCCATTTATTTGTTTTTAAATTAATTTTAACCTGATATTTTTAATGTTTATATTTTAATTTATAAAAAAAATACGTTACCATTAAGGTTTGACACATAAGTAATATGATGGTTTAGACTTGAAAGCTTTTAATATTAGTACATTTAGGCCAAAGTTATCGCTTCTTAGCAAAAACTGCTTTAAAATATTACTAAAATTAGATATTTCTTGAAAAATATCAGTAGAAAAAGGTAGTACGTATGTATTAGTTCGATTGTTGAGAGTTACAATTATATAAATTATTGACAATAATAAATGTCTATTGTAGCTAATTACTGCGTTTGTGTTATATTTATGGAGAACATATTAAATGATGTCAGCACATCTTTTGGTTTTATTTGAAATAAAAAAATAGAAAAAATATATTTTATAATGGTGAGGCTCTCGTCGACCGGTTGTGGGTCGATCCACAGTCGAGTAAATTAAATATTTATTAGATTAATTTATTTGCTCGGCGTGGAGTTTCGCCACTATTGAGTCTTTGAATTCGGCGGAGAGTGGAGAATGGAACGGAGTGTCTTAAAACTTGGTTCTCAAGATTCTTTTGCCCTGCGGTAGTGCATGTGGGTGCGGGATACGACGATAAGCTTGTCTATTTTATAATGGTTATTTTGTATATATAATGTACTCATATGATGACGGAGTTAACTTATTGAGAGTTCTCGATCATTTATCGTAGTAGTTAAACACGATTGTTTTTTTTTTAAATATTCTTTTCGAATTTCAAAAGCCATATTTAAAGTATATTTCGGACATATTTGAATAATATGAATAAAAAATAAAAAACATATTAATATTGAACAACATAGTTACTGTTCAAAGTATATATTCAATTTGTAATAAAATATAAATATTAAATATGAAATGAAGATGGCAAGGACTAGTTTATTATAAAGAAGAGAAACTTACTCGAGCACTTCTCATTTTGAATTGTTGGTTCATATATATACAATAAATATAAGTAAGAACTAATTTCAGTTAATAAGTAGATGCTTGTTTGCTACGAAGATGCAAAACGAAAATTTAATTATAATCCGCAATTTTAATGTTTATTATGCCAAATATGTTGTTTCGATTTAAATCGAGCAATTATGAAACTATAACAATTTATTTCCTTGTGCTGTCCCCGTGAATTTGAGTTATAGCAAGGGAATCATCTAGAACGTTTTTAAATATTTACTGTAGCTACAATAAATAAACAAATTACTTTTTATTTAAAAAAAAACTGAGCAAATAATATTAAGTTATTGTCATCATAACAAATATTAAACATGAAATAAATAAAGGTGACTCTAACGTGTGCTCGGTCGTACAGCGTAAATACCTGCTGTAAATATTTTGTTTGTTATATTAATTTACTTTGACGGAGTCATGTATTCAATGGTATGGAAGTATCGTATCCTATTTGCGCGATATGTGAATTCATACATAATTATTTAGACATAAATCATTTATAGCGTATTATGGTAAATTGAATGAAGTAACGATCACCCCTTTCACCCCAGTCTTTATAGTGACTTCGGTGGGAGCAAACCATTATGAAAAACTTTCTTCATTTGTGTAAGTTATTACTTTGTTTTAGATTTTTTATTATGCATTAGAGTAGCTTTAGCTGAAAGCAGAGTAGGGAGTTGGAAATTTTCCATTGAATCGCGAGGGAAAATTTGCGAGGATATAGCTGCATCTTTAACCTAATATAATTAGATATACACCGCAAAACAATGTTTGGGCAGATTTAGCTACTGAGGTATCGTTCTTTTAAAGTTCGTCTTTTGATTCTTCTCTGGTCAATGTTATACAAAAGTACTAAGTCTCTTATAACAACTAAATTAAAAAATACATATATAATTTTGTGTTGTTGCTGTAATAAAATTCCAGGTTTCAGATTGAAACTATGGCTTCAAATTTTATTTCAAAAATTGAATACAAAATTTCTAGAACAATTTGGATTTCACATAAATGAAATATCGTATACGCAATTAAGTGAATATTTAAATGCGCCCAAAGATTCCTCCAGCTTAGCGATCACTAGAATATTATTTGGTAAGTAAGTGTGCTTACCTAAACTATATGCTAAATATTTAACAAAAAACCTTAATTTTGATTTGTCCTTATTGTTTTAAATGCAATGTCTATATAATATATGAAGCTTTTTTTACTTTAAAATAAAAATCAGATTAATATAATTCTAGAACTCTAATATTCTAAGAACGTAATAAAATATTTTCGCCATTATTAAACATTTAAAATGAATGCAGTAGTGGTTCCTTTCAAATACTTTGTACTAGGCGAAGTGTTCGAACAGTCTGGTTTTCAAAAAATATATTAAGTATACTAAATATAATCCGGTTAAAAAAAGAGTTTCATTTAATATGAAATGAAAAATAAATATTAAAAAACGCAAGATTTAAATTTAAATATGTACTTATATATTAATATCATCAGGAATTACAATGCTATTTGACATTCCGGACGAGCGTGGCGGTGCTTTCATGGATAAGCGTTGGGGAGAGTCCACTACGTGTCATTTTCCTCTTATCTCATTAGTGAAGGCGGTGCCTATGCCCTATATGGCATTGGTTTATGCTGGTCTCTGGTTTGGTAACTACTTACAATATCTATTATATCACTCAATACTTGCAAGAATTCGATAGTCTTTGACTAGACTCTACTAGAACTTAGTAATTTTTGGCTTAAAAATACATGACACAACTGTGTAGAGATACTGAGGAAATATTTTTAAATATGACCAATACTTCGATTGCACATCGAACTCGCAACAAAAAAACGCCTTTGAACTGCGTACTGAACTGCGTCAATTCAATATTTAATGTTTTTATAATAAAGTTTAATTTTTTAGGCGCCTTAGGTATAGCACTTGGCTATAAGTATCGCTGGAGTGCGTCAACCTTCACTATATGTTATTGGTATTTGTTCCTAATAGAAAAAAGCTATTGGAACAACCATAGCTACTTGTTTGGAGTTGTCGCTCTTTTACTGGCTTTTACTGAAGCGAATTCTTATTGGTAAATAAAATTTTAACTGATTTATAGCTTTGATAATAATTTTATGTATGTGAGCATCGTTTAAATTATTGTTTGAAATTAATTATTTCAAAGCGATACATGTAAATAAAAGCGGAAGTCGAAAATTAAAGATAATTTTTAATCTTATAAAAGAAAGATTTAATTTTAGATTTTTTTATTTAATCGTAATATTAAAAGTAAAAATGTCACCATTATTTTAGTTGTATTTCAATATCATTTATGATTAAACAAAACCTGATTTTACTCAGGTAACTAATTAATTACAAACTTATTTGTTTAAGGTCATTGGACGCTTATATAAATCCTTCTCAATTAAAGCCGACGGTGCCATATTGGAATTATTTTATTTTGAAATATCAATTTTTCATACTTTACTTCATGGCTGGCTTAAAGAAAGGAACTGCAGAGTGGTTAACGGGATACTCGGTACAGAACCTCAGTGAACACTGGGTTTTTAATCCTTTCAAGTAAGCTTATCTTTAGAAAATTAATAACTTTAATCCTATATAATTAAAAAAAATATCTACATATATTTTTTATTGTTTCTGTAACTTTGCTGTGCTAATGCATTAACTAGGCAATAAGTAAATTGAACAACTTAGTTGTAAAACAGTTTACCAGTTCTTAAGGTTTTTTCTAATTTCAAAACATTGCGTGTTGGGTGACGGAATCATGTTCGACAACCAGACCGGAAAAATGAAAATGAAAATGTTTTTTAAATTTCTAATAGCACGGCACTTCTGCATTTTTTACTTACATATTACCAAAATCGTGGCTTTACAAAATCATTTAATTTATTCGTTTTAAAATATTATTTTTAAGAATATATGAATACAATTTCAAAATGTATAGATATTATTTATATTTTCCATCATTAATTATTATTATAAAAAAACCTATTTGTTATTTCATCATTTTAAAATATATAGGTACCTCTTATTTTACAAATATATATATTTTAAATTAATGTTTCCTTATAAATTATTTTTTAATTTTTATACCTACCTAACAAATTAAACGCGATAATTTAAATAAAACACTGTACTGCATTAATTCGAGATTATATTTTCAGATTATTTTTAACAGTTTCACAAACAGACTTCCTTATAGTCCACTGGTTTGTATTTGCGTTTGACCTGACCGTGGCCATTTGGATGATGTGGGCTCGAACGCGACATGTCGCTATGATTTTTTGTGCTTTATTCCATTTAATGAATAGTAGGTTATTTACTATAGGTAAGTAAGTATATATGTATATCACCGTATAAAGAGATACTTAAAACGTAAATTATAGAAAGCAAGATACGTAAGTATTCACATACAAAGGAACAACAGTTTAAAAACCTCGTATAAAGTCCACTCCGTCCTCCATTCTCCGTTCAATATTAAAACATTCCGGATTGAATGGCGGAGCTCAACGCCGCTGTTTGTTTTACTTAAGGAAGGAGGTAAAATTGATAATTTAATTGATTAATGTGATGTTACTACTTCATTCAGAAGACGATGGTCAACATCGACTTGTAACTGCGCCATGATCAAGTTTGATTGGCAAAATAAACTATTATAGACAGGTACTGGGTTAAAGAATATAAAAAATCTATAATAATATCGATCGAAAGTAAGCCCTTTTAACCCTTTTAGCCCTTTTAACCCCTTAATAATAACTTGTAAATTTATATAATAAATTGCACTAAATAGGTACAAGCACAGTGAATTGCATATTATGTATTATTATTTATTTACTAGAAACAATATAATTCTGCATATTACTAAGAATAAGCGCATCACCATACCTATGTGTGTACATAGTTAGTTACCTAACGAGAAATATATGTTAGGTTTATCATTAAAGGAGAAGAGAATTCAATTAATTAAACCACATCCTTAGTGTTTATTATTCAATTTTAAAACTTTATGGTTATTAACTTTTCTTTATCTTCATATTTTATTTTTATTTATTCTTTATTGCAAACAAAAGAAGCAAATACATAAAATAAAAGAAATACATATGTATAAGAAGTATGCAAAGACGGTCCTATTGTTTCATCCAATCTCTTACCGGATACAATTAAAAGAAAAATTTTAATAAAATCGTGGGAATAACGTTACCAGTGCAGTTGAAAATATAATATAATAATAATAAATATACAAATAAAATATCATATATTACAAATACTCGCACTACGTTTATATATAATTATATGCGATATATTATAAATATATGCATTTTATAATATACATACCCAATGTATATATAAATTTACTGTATATCCATCAAAATATATTATTGTTCTGACTTGATGGTATTCTTTTAGATGATTTTTATAAAATATTAAAAGATTCGGGATGTCGAAAGTAAAAAACCTAGTTTCTTTAAACCTACATATTTTTTACGACAATGGGACTAAAAATCACCAAAATACACTTGCATTTTTCGTGCGTTCTTGTCTTATCGAAGTCCATTTATTAAATCAACAAGTTATAAAAAAAAATATACTTTTTTATTTAGATCATTTGGGGCAGTCATAGTATTTGAAGACTATAAACGCGGTGGTTGTGGGATCGACTATTACTCAAGGGATGAAAAATTTTATTTTACCCTCTCTGATGATTACGTTTTATACGTAGCATGGAGTTTCACTTGAATTTGTCTATCCGTTAAACAACACAAAATTTTTTTTGGAGTATTACTTTGTATTCATTTGACATCACAATATCTAAAAAATAACCACTTTATATTTATCACAGGTATGTTTCCCTGGGTATGCTTGGCTACAATGCCACTGTTTTACCCATTCGATTGGCCGAAAATTATCATAAGACATGCGGAAAAGACCTCATTAATAGTGAAAGGAGGAATTTGTAATTATTTAAGCAATTTTAAATACACTGTAAACAATTGCCAGCGGAACAAAAAAGAATTACCAGAAAAAAACATCGCAACGGAAGAAAAAACTGCGTGTGACAATAAAAATTTAAATGTTAAAAACGATATTGCTGAAGTTAATGAAGAAAATGAATCGAATATTGAATTGAGAAAGGGGAATGAACTATTGGACAGTACAAATGGAAAGATGAAAAATATTACATTTGCTTTAATAGTCTTTCACGCGGTGACTCAAGCCTTCTTGCCGTATTCGCATTTTATTACGAAGGTCAGAGATTAAACATTGATATTTATTATTTATATGTATTTATATTTATTTAATTACTACCATTTACAATATTAGTTAGCAGTACCCAATGGTTGGCTCTCACTTTTGAATCTTTCTTTGTACGGGAAAGGCAAAGTGGTGTAAGGCAAACTTAAAAAATCACCATACAACCGAAATACCGATATCAAATACAAAAAAGTAGGGTTATGTATTAAATTTTCATTTAAGAAATTTTCCAGCATTTACTTAACTGAATATACTTTATATACGTCGCTACGAGCTACGCCACAAAAAAATGAAGATCTGTTCGAAACTCTTTAGAAAAAGGAAATCGTACATTATCATTTGCTTGTTTTGCACACAAAATGTTAGATTTATGGGATATATTTTTGTTATAAAATAGTATGCCTGCCATGTTCATGGGCATTGTAGCAATTTTGTGGAACTTAATATTTTAAATTGATGCAACTTTCTAATTTTTTAACCAATTTACATAAAACAAATACTGAATGTTAAGGGAACAGACAAACAGATAAACAGACAAAAAAAAATAAAAATCACTGTTTTGCGCTCTATTGAATTAATAAAGATAATATATTTCTTTATATATCTTCCATCTAAAGACAGTGATCAGTTACAGATTTATTAAAATTATTAATTACTGTACTTATTAAATTTTTATTTCAATATATGAGTACTTAATACAAACCAAGAATACACTCTATAACCTGTTATACATACTTCTATATCTTTCTATAGTTTATTTGATTTAGCACGCTATTCTTAGAACATATTGTTACGAACTAAAAAAATAATATTGTTGGATAGTTCAATCATCCAGGAAAGCCACAGGCCATATTACTTTACCATCTTAATCGTGTCGATGTAATACACTAACAACACATGCGGGCAACATATGTCAACGTTTATTTATATGTATTTACTTTTAGTTATTACGCGGGCAAATCTGTCAGTGAAATCTTATATATTATTTCATTTATAAATTTATGAAGAGTTAACACTTAACTGTTAATAATTAATTTAATAGGCATATCGAGTCATATTTTTAAATTTAATATTCATGACTTCAATGTTCATCAGGGTTACAACAACTGGACTAACGGCCTCTATGGATATTCCTGGGACATGATGGTCCACACATGGGACATAGATTCGGTGATCGTTAAAGTCGTCGATAATGAGAAACATGAGGCATTTTACGTTGACCCTTACATATATACACCAAATGATAGATGGACACGACACGGAGACATGGTTCACCAATATGCTAAGTGTCTTAGGAATAATATAAGAGAAACTGATAAAAAAATATCCCAAAATATATCAATTTACGTTGACGTTTGGTGTTCAATGAATGGTAGATTTACACAACGCATGTTTAATCCTTACGTGGATCTATTAAATGCGAGCTGGTTGCCTTTTGAGCCAGTATCATATTTAATGCCGTTACTAGATGAAGCATTGGAATGGCGGAGTATTTTGCACGATATAAAAAAAGATGTAGAGTCTTGGAATAATTTTAGTGATGTTATATTTATAGCTGATTTTCCAGGTATAGTACTTGTACGACAACTAAATGTTGACGTTCAAATTGAATATTTTCTAATAATTAATTATGAGTAAATGGCCATTTTCTGAATTGTCTAAACAGCACTTACGACCTTTCGACTGCTAACGTGGGTTCCGTTTTAGTGAGCGCGATTGATGTGGAACGTCAATGCTCACGCTGCTAAAGTTCCGACCCGTCAGTACCGTAAGCAATAGTCAAGTCACATATGACGTCAAAGTCACACGAATTTTACCGGACTCTGATACGTTATGGGCGCTGTGTGCACAATTTGGAAAACGGCCATAATATACATCTCTCCAATGTAATCAAAATGGAGTCTTACGTTTATTCCAATTGAACGGCATTTTAATATATTAAGCAATTTCAATAACTTTTTTTTTTAGGTTACGTTCAAGAAAAGTATATTCCATTAGACATATCCAATGTTAGTATGACTGTATTACATGGATTGGTGGCGTATGAACCTGAAGTTACTATATCATTGAACGGACAATCTTATCAACTACAAAAAGGAAATAAAATAATGCTAGCTTCTGAAACATTCCACAAAATTATTAACATTGGGACAACACCTGCATATTATATGTACACATTCGCAAATATTACTGAAGCAACTAACATCGTTACTCCTGCGCATAAATCAAAGTTGCCTATAAGTCAAGAATTACTGAGAAGGTTTAAGAATATGATAACTTTCAGCAGCTCCGTCATAGCAAATGTATTCCAAATATTTCAAATGAAACACTGTCATTAATCTTAATATACGTGTAACAAAATTTATTTGTTTTTGCAAGATAAGGACAAATTATTTATCAGTAATATCATAAATAATATTCCACGTGACTTTAAATATTAAAATGTACGTAATATATAAATTGTTTTATTTTAACATAATAAAAAAAAATACATCCACAGTTATATAAGAATTATTCATAAATTAAGTAATAATCAATATTTAGATATTTACAAATATTTTTGCCTATTAAACTCACATTATTAATCTACCAGGGTAGTACCATAAATATTATTATTTTTTTCACGTAATTATTTTTTTACGTTAGAATAGGTGTTTTTTTATTTTACTGTTTTTCTATAGATTAATAGTAATTTTGACTGTAAGCATTATATTAATCTACCGGGGTAGTACTATAAACATTAATTTATGGTACTACCCTATAAATCAATATAAAAAAATACTTTGACGGTTTTAATCACCAGAGCGGTTGAGACCAATCTAGCTTTATAGAGGTATCAGTGGCAGATATAAACTTCAGGATCGTTTGCTGCAATCCTGTTATTATACCCTGACCCCGCATCAAAACCTCGGATGTCACACTATATATATAGATATGTATATCATATCTAGATTATAGAGTAATATACATATATTATAATATATGTATATTACTCTATAATCTAGATATGATCATAGAACAAAGATCATTGTTCTCTCGACCACATCGAACTGTCCTTCATCAACAAATTGACCATGTCTCTGCAGCTTGTATTTAATACGTGATGCCTTTAAATCTGGAAAAAAAATTTCACTAGATAAATGGGCAATGACTGGATACACACAAAGAATTACTTTGAATTGGCACAAAACAATTAATGTATGTTTGTTCTAAATTTTGATTAGGCAAGCAACGGCGGTCTATTCTATAAATGTAGTCCATTGAATGTAAAGTTTATTGTTGAAAAAAAGTCTTCCGTTGGCACAAGGAAAAACCTGCTCGCATCGCGGATCATTTCGGAAAACCTAATACTTACATTGCTAGATAACACTATCTTCAAGTGGAATATTTGATATATCCACGTAATTCTTTTTTTTTACGTTAGATCAGGTTTTTTTATTTTACTGTTATTCTATAGATTAACAATAATTTTGACTGTAAGCATTATAATTATGTATTATGTCTTGCATTTTTATTAGGCGGTTTTCCGAATTATCAAAACAGCGTTCATAGCGTATCACAAATGGCTTAAAATTCATATGACTTTGACGTTACATATTACTTGACCAGTGCTTACAGTACCGATGAGTCGGAGCCATAGCATCGTGAGCATTAACAGTATTTAGACGTTCCATGTCAATGTCACTATCGTCACTTTCCTCGATTACGAAAAATGCTTGAAATACAAGCATTTTACCATCTTCATCGAATACACTACATACTCCACTGATGTTTATATTAAATAAAAATGCTCTGTTCAGTTATGTTTTACTTGTTGAATTTGTAAGCACACTCACAAGGGGTCTGAATTATTAATACAGCTGACAAATGTTGGCACGCTCACTAAGTCGGACCCCACGTAAGCAGTTGAAACGTCGTATAGTAGATACATTTGACAATTCGGAAAACGGCCATAATAAATCTGTAACCGATTACTGTCTATACATGGAAGACATATTAAAAAAATATATTTAGGACATTTATTAATGTAATAGGGCTCAAAATAATGATTTTGATTTTCTTTGTCTACTTGTCTGTTTGTTTGTTTGCCTTTGGCCGTTTGCCGAATTATCAAAACAGTAGAAACGACGTTTCAACTACTGACGTGGGGTCCGTTTTAGTGAGCGCCAACATCTAATTATTAAAACAAACTACCGCCAAAGGATTTTACGGCCAGTTGACATAATTGTCGAAACAAATTACCGCCAACGATTATAAATACTTTTTTAATACGTAACTTACATCATGTATACATTTATTTTTAATTTTTTTTTGTTTTATGTGAAGGCATTTTTTAACTATGTAGATCTTCTTTTTATAACATACATTCTCCTATTGTGTAATATAATCTTTTTTTTACCGTACAACCCCTCTCATGTATTCTCCATACAACGTGACACTGGCGAAGTGATATGTGCTGGCACGCTCGGAACGCCATAATCAAAGAACTATACCATATTACGTTAATACTTATTATTACAGTGGGTAATAACGATGCGAGCTATTCTGGGATATTGTACGGTATAATTATCATGGACAGCAGGTCCTGGCGAATAGTCGGCTTTAACAGTTAAAGCCGAAAATACTCGCTAAAGTTTAAGCATTACGTACAAGTGAAAAGTGCGTTCTTATAACTATTGATGGAGGATATCGTGCGAATGTGGAGGAAATCAGGTGAAGCCCTAACTGGATGTTGGTGATCCAGGCCGGTTCGCCCCTCTACCTTGAACGCTGCATCCAGAGGATCTATGGGGTTACACCAGATAGCATGTAGATTTTGCCAGCGTGTCATGAGTGTAATATGTCCATGGACTTCATGCCCTTTATATTCTGGCATTGATTCTCACCTCTAGGCTTCGATAGCTGTACTCAGTGGGGACTAGGGACATTTCAAGGCGTAGTGGCACCCACAAGTTATCCTATGGCGATATGGCTTATTTGTAGAAGTTGTCACTAACTTCTAGTGGGGAAGTTTATTTACCAGTGAGCTCTCACAGTGATGTTCGTTCATACGGCACATCTGCCTTGTGCACAGTGGTCTTCGCAGATTGCGCTTTTTAGCATCAAAAATATCTTAAAATTAAATGTTTATTGAAATAATATATTTCACTTTAAAATTTAAATTAACAAATAAGAAAAAAGATTAACTACTACTGGTAGTTAATCTTTTTTCTTATTTGTTAAAAATAATTAATTTTTATGGTCTTTGAGCACATGCATCCTTTCACCGCTATTAACATGTTATTGTATATACAATAAAAAATGTAGTCTTTTCAAATTCATATAACATTTAAAAAAAGTATATTTTAAAAACCCAGTGTATTTCAATAATTGTAAAAATTTTCAACGCCCTTATTCTATTTTTAGACTACATAAGATTAAAAAACACAATATTACAGAACGATATTTTTGAATCTATGGCCCTGCTGCTACTGTACTGGGTAGCTGTCAAATGATTTTAAGTAAATGACAGCGTGCGGCACGGTTGGTCGGCGGGCGGACTAGATCACTGGGATAGTGTCATGAATATCGTGACTAAGGCATGAGGCAAATACTGAG
>DWMZ01001885.1:0-15233 GCA_018249855.1 Eueides tales michaeli | reverse complement strand
ATTGTTATACATTTTAAATGAAACAATTTCAGCTTCGCAGAGGTGGTGAGCTCTCTGAAACAAAGATTTGCCAACGGTAGATAACTGTGTAGGGTAGTGGTGAGATTTACCATTGAGGTATCTATTGGTGTGCGTGGGTTTCTTATATACAGTGTGGCCATGTTGTTGTTCGTTGTGCCATTAGAATTCTTTATGACTAAAACGTCAAGAAAAGCTAAAGAATTATTTAACTGAATATTATTATTAATAGAATTAAGGTGGTTTAAGACGATATAAACATCGTCCGTAGGTAAAATTATGAAGGTGTCATCTACGTACCGCTTATATATTTTTATCAGACATGGCGCAGAGCTAAGAGCCATCTCCTCGAAGTCCTCCATGTAAATATTTGCTATTACCGGAGGTTCGCATGTGTCCCCGGTTAATCCGGTCAAAATTGTTTCATTGAAAATAATTAATTATTTATTGTTTTATTTTTTTTATGATCTGGTAACAAGACAAAGTACGGTGTTGCGATCTGTGTGGAAACTGGGGAACGAGATGGAGTGCTTAACACTAGGTTCACAAATTAAAATTTTTATACGTTTGTATATTTAGTATACCCTCTGCCTAGCCTGCCATGGACGGGGTACAGTGTGAAGCTGAGAGTATTCTGTATTAATTTCAGAAAATAAATGTTAAAAAGTGATAAAGTTTCTTCAGAGATACAGAATCCTGAAATGAATAAAATGTAAAGCAGTTTCTGGCTTGGCGTAAAGTAATGAAGTCATTTTAGCTCTATTTCCTGCATCAAAACTATTTTCTTTGCATATTCTATTATGTGACCTTCCTGTGATCATGAACAGTATTTTTAAATATTAATCTACACCTGCCTCTGCTACACTCATTTTAATTTCATCGTATATTCTTCTTGCCAATAGATATTTAAATAATGGTAATAAAATGTTTGTTGTAAATACACACTTTTTAATTTACAAGTAAGTTAATTATTAACTAATACACTATGGTAAAGGGCACCATCTTATATGAGTATATGAAAAAGTGTCAGCTAGTAAACAATAAGTTTAAGTTTAAAATTTAAAAATAGCAATTGTGTAAAATGTTTGAACGAGTTTTGATTATTAATATATTAAACGAAAGTCATGTAGTCAGTTGTTTCAATCATTATTTTCTTTTAAAAATACTCCAATAATCTTATCATAAATGCTATCCTTATTTTATCTATTACGATGGACATTTTCATACTCTTATTCGCTCTGGCAGAAGTAATCCTCTATCTAATCTTTATAAATGTTATACTATTTAGGAATAATTGAAGTTTTACATAGAGTTCAGTTGCTATAATAAATTAGGAAAAAATAAACTCGATAAATATAAAAAGTTAATATTTAAAGAAAATCTATCGAAATTTACATAAATATTCAAAACCACCCAGCTCCATATAAAATGACATTTCGTTTAACAAACTCTACTATAATGTATACGTTAAAACAGAATGGATTTTCGACAGCGAACTATTCTATAAATTAGATATAACAAGGATATAATAAACAACACTCTTGAGATAACCACGTAACAAGGTAAGTTTAGATAAATGGTCGAACTTGTTATACCTGGTCTAGATTACGTTTCGCAACAATCGAAGAAAACGAAATTGAGCCCAATCACTTCAAAGAAAATAAAGTGATAACACTTTTTATTATACTTATACATATATTTCTGCTTTTAAGCTACTATTAACTACTCCACTAAGAGGAATGAAATATTTTTATTATATATTGTGGCTTTTCTCCGAATATGTATTAAAGTTTTAACGAAGCAGGGTTAACACTTTTAAATCTTTTCTAAAAAAAAATTTTTCTTTCCTAAATATGAAATTTTACTTTACAAATATCAAAAATATTAAAAAAAATAACATTTTCTCTTGTTAAATGTTCTTAGTGATAATGTTCAGGTAGCAGAAATTTGTAAAAGTCTCTCTAAAGAGATGTTAAAAACATACATAAGTAGTAACTAGCGTATAAGAATTTGGACGTCGCTTGATTCGAACGTATAACTTGCCGAACAGCGTGCCTGGGCGGTTGTCAAGGTTTGCTTATACTCTGCTACAATATTTTTTTATATGTATAGAAAAGAATATTTTGTCTGCTATGACCAGATTCTCAAGTTCCAGTTAAAAATAAAGTATCTTGTTGATCTTTAGATACATTCTTGATATTTGTGCTGGAATTCAGAAATTATTCTCGTCCGAGATGATAGTTAGTCGGTAGCCACAGCATTGGTAATTATTGACAAATCTTTACATTTTAATTTAAACAAATTTAACCTTATTAATTGAATATTGCACTTTTTTGAAACCCGACATCTTGAACACTCCAGAGGTCTATGGTCACGTGAAGACTGAGATAGCATATGTCTATCAGTTGATATAATTAATCATCATCATCTTCTCTATTGCAATTAGAGTATTTTTGTATTTTAACAGTCTTTTCAAATCATGTTAAGGATATATCTGTTCTCCGTAAGGGTAAAGGTGTAAATCTTGTCAAACCTGATGTAGTTGGTTGGGTTTATCCGCTGTATGTTTATATACTGATGAGTTCGGTACATGGCCATTCTTGATAATGGAGATGAGTTACGCTACCCTACAACGAGGCTTCATTGTGTTTTACTGATGTATGATAAGCCACAGTCACAATCTAGTTTGTATACACCTGCCGGCAGTGTACAGTTAATCTGCCTTACTGCGCCACAGTAAACCACCTAATCTATCACGTGATGTAGATACATGGCCACTTAATTATTTATAAAAATGTTAAAAAACAGTTATCAAGGCCGATAGAGGAGAATGACTGGTTATATTAGGCACCGACGAATATGTTAAAAAAATGTCATTATTGCTATTGGATCAAAAAAACTGTCATTATTGCTATTGGATCAAAAAACTGTCAAATTGTTGATAAAAATATGCACTTTAAGTAAAAACTACGCGAGTTATCGACGTTAAATCATTTATGCCTAGCTGTGTTAAACCTCCTAAATTATATGGGATACAAAAAGGACAGAAAAACGTTGTACCTTTTTGTCCAATAGTAAGCCAAATAAATATACCTACTTATAAACGCAAAAGTGTACTCTCTTCACTACGCAGTGAACACAACACATCACAACTTCTTATGTGACGGAGTACCTATTTTTTTTTAGCGGATAAAATATCTTAAATTAGGTTACAATAAAAATATAGTTAGTTTTAATGTAAATACTGCATTGAAAATACATACCGGGAGAATATCTTGAACTTTTAGAACACTGTCTTTTATCTGGATATCTAGCGTTCAATCAAGAATATTATTGTTTGTCTGTGTCTTCAGTAATAGCAGATAATATATCTGCTTGGAGCTCTTCGAGGTGGTGAATTTTAGCTCTGCACCATATCTAGTATATATAAGCGGTATGTAGTATGACACTTTCACGTTCAATTTAACTTATGCACAGTATTTCATTTTACAAAAAAATACAGGTAAAAAATTGCTTAAGTTTGTTTGATTCTGAAAGATTCCTTATGGATCAGAAGACCACATAATATATAGGATTTTATATAGTTTCTATGCACTATCTGGAGACCATCTCTGGGCAATTACCTCTGGTTGCTACGAGATGGATCCCGGCTAATGCATCACAGCAAAATATATTATTATTTTCCTAGGGACCTGTAAGTACGTGTTGGACCTGTGTCCCTATGTAAGCTTTCCAAAAGACCGGACCTTTTGAATCCGAGTATTTTAAAAGAGAAACATAATAATAATGATATAAATGCAATAGATAATAACTTAACGCCATTGAATTTTAAAAACGAAACTATTAAAACGATTAATAAACTTGAAAGTATTAAGGAAAAAATATATAGACAAAGAAAGAACTCCATGGCCGACACTCAAATGAATTAAGACAGTCACATGTAGATAAGGAGGCATGAAAAAAATTACTGTGTGAAGGTGGATTATTTCTGGAAACGGACGATTTCATATTATTTAAAAATTAAAAGTATACATAATAGACATAGCAGTACCTAACAATAACGATAAGTGTGAAAATACGTAAATTCATAGTATTACAAGAAGAAATAAAAAGAGTATGGAAAATGGATTATGTTATAATAGTTCCTATAGTAATATCAATAGCGGGCGTCGTTCCGAACTATTTTTTTAATTCTTTGGATATTCTTAATTTACCTAAATATTCTAACTTGACTTTTCAAAAGGTTAGCCACCTTTTATTAACTGTGTTTTGTTTTAAATTGAAGTTTCTATTTAAAAAAAACACACAAAATATCTAATACTCATAAAATTAAAATAACAGCCATCACTCAAATTTTTAATAATCTAAGTATAATATTAAGCGTATGATCCGAATGGATATTTATTTTAGAAGTTACGTTGTTATTATTTATATGAATGTTGATTTCTTTTATATAAGGTGATCAAGGGGCAAATTTCTCTCTTTATTTTATTGGTTTGTTTTCTTTTGAACTGTATTTAATAATTGACTAAAGAAATAGAAAAAAATCTTGTATTTCTCGCAGCCTTTCATAAAGCAAACATTGTGGAAATTCCAATAACAGGTTTTCAATAAGGGTTTGTAGTGTAGTTGTAGATTTAATAAATAATTTTGTTTGTTATTGATTATATCTTACTTCTTCAAATTTCCTTGTAAATATTTTACGTATTGCATTAATATTTTTTGAAGTTATGATAATATACATATATGCAAGACCCCATTTACAATCTTAAATATACTTAAAACTGCACATCATTGGAAGCCTCCTCTAATGATATGCAGTTTTAAGTACGAGTATATCTTCATCCTGCGAGCGTGCGATCTTCCTTTCTTACGCTGACCATGAGGTTCAATCCAAAATTTTTGTAGGCGAACACAATGCTTGTTCGCCTTTCTTTTGTGTGAAGCTTCCCTTTTATTATGATCCTGAAGAAACAATGGAAATCGGTGTATGTTTATCTTTATAAGAGAAGTCAAAAATAATTCCCCTTGCGGCTCGTCTGTAACCACCAGATATATATGCCATCAATTTCAGTAAGCTACTAACAGATGTTCAGTATTATTTTGTTATTATATTTTACCTCACTTCAAAATGCTTCTGCTTTAGTAATTTAATAACTTAATATTTTCATGCTTAAATCAAGTCATATGTATCTTACTTGATTAGCACGTTGTCTCTTCTGCCATTGCTTTTTAAAATGATCCACAGATGATTTGTTTAATAAAACTACCAGCGTATGCAGTACAAGTCTAAAGTTAAATAAAAAATCAAAAACATAAAAGAAAGGTAGCACTAAGCTGATTGATGTTATCATATCACACAGAATTGCAATTCCCACTAATGAAAGAGCACGTGTGCCTCCCGTACGAGATATCTTCTTCTTACAGCATGACATCACTGATGAAATTACTTTAAACACAACTATCATATTTATAAACATTAGAAAATATGCTCCAGTGACCGTAGGCTCCAGATAAATACTTTCTTGCAATTCAAAAATAGTTGGTACCACAAATTTGGCTACAATCACCACTATCATAAGTGTTCCGTAACTGAACGCTGCAGCTTTTCTTTTTCCATAACTAATTTTCCCCGTTACAAGTAACACTAATCTGGTATAAGCCAAGAGAGATGCGCAAAGTGTCCAGCACATGCTCATAGGTAGTAATGAAGTAAAATAGTCAATTGGGATGCCCCAGTCCATATGGATTAAACATAAATGAAGAGTCCCTATGATTATTTGGTGAATATTAATAAAATTGTGCAACGATCGCCATTTTGAATCTATAGTCCACACTAAAATTAATATAATAGAACACAATATTGATAAAATTGTGGCAACAACTACAAATATGTCGGTCATTTCTCGAAATACTGTTGAAGTAATGAGGATTGTTAGTAATGTATATTTTATGATTAATGGGTTCTTATCGCCTTAACAATTATATATGAGTATGATGTGATTATATGTATATAAGGCCTGTCGTGGCGCAGCGGTACAAGCGTGTGACTGTAACCGACAGATTCTGGGTTCGATCCCCAGTCGAGGAAATTAAATAATTAATATTTTCAATTTAAATATTTAATGTTTCATTTCTTCGCTCTGGTAATAAGGCAAAGCGCGGCGTTGAGTTCCACCACTCAACACGTAATGCCTTAAAATCGGCGGAAAGTGGGGAGCAGAAGTGGAACGGATTGTCGAGTGTCTTAACAGTAGGTTTCCAGGTTCCCTCTGCCTACCCTCGTGCGGGATACAGCGTAAAGCTAAAAAAAATTGTATATCGTGAAACACCAAAATTTTGTATATGGATTCTGCATATTAATAATATTGTTTAATTCGCTTTAATAACTTTAAATTATTTAATTTACAATATAGCAAAATAGTAAAAACAGACTCTTTATTTAGCCAATAATTAAGTTAATAAAGAACTCACCTTCACTTTTTCAATATTAATTTTATAATAAAACTCGCAAATCAAATATTAAAGATTCACATTACCTGATTCGATTTTTTTTCTTTGCGTACCTCTTAATTTGTTGTAACTTTATCACCTTATTCTTTTGTATTATAAGTTAAAAGCTGTCCAATGCGTTTCTCAAAGGCTGAAAGTTCTATCTTATATCTCGAGATAGTACAATATTTTTATTGTGTTTTCGGACAGGATTTCTCTGAATTCTTTCTCTTACTGCTTTAATCATCTTTTATGTGTAGACACTACATGTACGGATATTTTGTTGATAGAACAAGATATGGTTTTGATGATTTTCGAAACAACAAACAAAAGACGTTGCATTGTATTTATCAATAGTCCGGTACACAAACATTTGACTAATATCAAGTATATGGAGGATTTTAATAAAGAAAAAATTTTGATTGAGAAAAGAATATTTTATCTGCTAATATCGGACTCTCAAGTTCCAGCTGAAAATGAAGTATCTGGATGATCTTCAGACACAATCATCATCTTTGTACTAAAATGCAGAAATAATTTCCATCTGAGATGATGGCAATTAAGAAATCTATAAATGACATAAATTTAAACGAAATAATTTAACCGTATTAATGGAGTATATTGAATATCGTGCTTTTTTGAAACTCGACGTTTTGCAATAGTCTGTGGTCACGGGGAGACTAAGGTGGGTGGTGTAAGATGTATTTCAGTTGACGAAATTATTATATGAAATTATCGGCAAAGATTTCTAAATAGCTTCGCGTACTGAACTATTTTGAAGTTAGACAAGATTGACCGAGGCCCCGTAACCACGGATTACTGTACAGTATTTGAACGTCGGCTCTCCAAAAATGTTTATCAATCAATATAGGCGATTAATCCGTTTAACATTGTTTCAATTAAAAAGTTATATTTATTCTAAATTTAAAAACGTATAAAATTTGAATGAAGCAGGATTTGAACACGCGCCTTATGTGTGGAATAACACTTTAAAAATAGTAAAAAAAGTTATGTTTATCTTTATGATTTATATGAGTGTTTATTTCTTTTTCATAAGGTGGTCAAGGTGCAAATGTCACTTTATTTTAATCGTTTCTTTTCTTCTGAATTATATTTAATAGTACTAAGTTGGTATGTACCTGTAAATAATTAGGACTGAGTAAATAAAATAAAAATAAAAGTGGCCTTTTATTTCTTGCAATCTTATATAATAGTAATATTCTGTCAATTTAAAAAAACACCTTTTAAATGTAGTGTAGTTATTTAGTAGATTTATTACTTAATTTTGTTGTGCTGTTGATTATATTTTACTTCTTTCAATTTTCATGTAAATATTATATGTATTTATAATCGTCTTTATTTATGCAAAATCCCTTTAATGTCAAAAGGCCTAAGGCCTCCTCAAAGGCGGCACACTTCTCCCTTGGCTGGGCATTTTGAGTCTACTTTCCACCTTTCTTTTTTCCACCTTTCTTTGGTCTTCCTTTATTACGGTTTCGTCGAGATTCTATGCAAGATGTCACGTTTTCTATAGGTGCACACATGTCCTTCCTTCGTTTTTCTCGGACATAAGATGTTGGCCACGGAGAGTACTTTTGCGACATGTTGAGCCAGTTTATCCGTCGTTCTATTGATTTGGCTAACTATTATACGAAAAAGTACATATTTTTGAATATTTTTTGTAAACCATGCCACTTAGGAGATTTTACATAGTTAGGTTAGCCTTATGTATTAAATTTTATAATCTATTTAAATTGTTTCTGTATCTTGTCATTCAGATATATTAGCTACCAATATTAGTAACCTATACCTCAGTTTTGAAGTTCCTCTGTTCATGTACATTATTAACTTTATCCTTCTGTGCTTAAATCAATTCATTTGCATCGCAAATACTTGATTAACACGTTGTCTCTTCTGCCATTGCTTTTTAAAATGTTCTATTGACGATTTGTTAAACAAAACTACCAGCGTATGCAGCACAAGTCGAAAGTTAAATAAAAAATCAAATACAAGTAAGACAGGTAGCACTAAGCTGATCGAAGTTATCATATCACACAAAATTGCAATTCCCACTAATGAAAGAGCACGTGTTCCTCCCGTACGAGATATTTTCTTCTTGCAGCATGATATCACTGATGAAATTACTTTAAACACAACTATCATATTTATAAACATTAGAAAATATGCTCCAGTGACCGTAGGCTCCAGATAAATACTTTCTTGCAATTCAAAAATAGTTGGTACCACAAATTTGGCTACAATCACCACTATCATAAGTGTTCCGTAACTGAACGCTGCAGCTTTTCTTTTTCCATAACTAATTTTCCCCGTTACAAGTAACACTAATCTGATATACGCTAAGAGAGATGCACAAAGTGCCCAGCACATGCTCATAGGCAGTAGAAACGTCGAATAGGTACTTGGGATGCCCCAGTCCATATGGATTATATATAAATGAATAGTTCCGATGATTATTTGATGAATATTAATAAAATTGTGCAGTGATCGCCATTTTGTATCTATAGTCCACACTAAAACTAATATAATTGAACACAATATTGATAAAATTGTGGCAATAACTGCAGATATGTCGGTCATTTTATAAAATACTGTAGTATTAATGACGATTGTTAGTAATATACATTTTATAATTAATAGGCTCTTATCAGGTCGACAAATGTATATCGTGAGTGGCCTAAATTTATTATATGTGTTCTGCATATTAATATTTTGATTTGTCTATTTCGGGATTTCTTTAGTAAGTTAGGGATTTCTTTAAAAAAGTTGCTTGCATTTCTTTGCTCTAATCCCGCCACTCAACACGCAATGCCGCAAATTCCCAACTTCCCTCTTCCCTCCTAACTTGTGCGGGATACAGTGAGTGAGTGAAGCTGAAAAAAACAATAAAACATTAAGTATAAAGTGTTTTTTTTTTGTCTCTGCTAATTTTATATAATAATCAAAAATGGTTGATAGAAGGCTACAATAATTATTTTATTGATAAATAAATATTATTTTTAGAGAAACAAAGAGCGGATAACCCAAATAAAAGTCAGCGGTCAGAGTTAAAAGATTGTAATGTTTTTTTCATTAGTAAAACAAAAGTCTCTGTAAGGAGGCTGTATTTCTTTCGCAAATTGCCTATAAATTTTTATTATGGCCCCTCTTATTTGAGGTACTGAGATATTTCAAATAAATAGTCTTGTTTTATTATGGAAATGTATGTATGATTTGTGCTGACTACAATTGTGGGAAACATATTTTTTTAATGATTTTGTAATTTTTTACGTATTTTCGTACGAAAAAGAACATACATTTTTATGTTTAAATATTTATTCAAATAAATATATATTAGAAACTAGGGTTTGGATAGTGACACAAGCGTGCGGCTGTAAACGTGACAGTCGTGGTTTCGATTTCTGGCCGGTTTTTTCGATTTTGGACAATTATGTAGTACTATTTTTTCTATGTCACCTCTATTAACAAGGCAAAGCACAGCGTTGAGTTTCGCCACTTAACACAGAATGCTTCAAAAATTTTTAAACATTATGCAACTCCGTTATATGCAGAATACAGCGTGAAAATAATACTTTAATATTTTTAAGTGTCAATCCACACTTAAGAAAGAAAAAAAGTAAAAATTTTATTATTTCTGATTTATATGACAATTAAAATTTTTTGTCGTGCTTTAAATAATTAATTTGAAAATATTAAATATTTCATTTTCTCGAGTGGGGATGCAACCCTGCTTCCTGAGGCCTTAGGGTTAGTAATTTTAACTAAATATAATCATCCCGTCTATCTAAATTAGCGTAACGCTTAGAACAAAGACGTTAACACGCCACGTTTGTCAACATGCAAACTATAGTAATAAACACTTTCTTTTATAGCGGCACTTACAAGAATACAGAAAATTTCGACCAAGGATTTCTGCACGCGATACTTAAATCCACAATATTGTCACGTGAATCTAAATATGTATATAAAATGAACTTGTTTGTCGGTCTGTTATTTATGATTTCATGCACTGTAGTATGTAGTAGGATAACAAGCGTATAAGAATTTTGACGTAGCTAAGTATATTACGTATGGTTAGGGGTGAAAGCATTTGAACGGTTTTCAAGACCTGCGGGTTCAAAACCCACTACGTTCCAACTTTTGTAACTTTTCCATATAAGTAGAATTTGATTTGCTAGAAATAAATTAAAAAAACTTGCACGATAATACTTTATAAAAATATGAAGAAAGCTAAGCTTAAACCATCTATCTACATTATATCCGTTCTTCAGTTTGATCTTTTTCCAATATTATATAACATCATCCAATTCTACGAATATTGAAATATTTTTTAAATTTTCATATACTTAAAATGTTTTTTTAATTATCTTGAAATTTACAACACCTTATACTTTTGGTAGTTTTATGTTAAATCACATACATATTCATAGCAGGGTAAGCAGGGAGAACCCAGTGTTAATGACACTCCGTTTCTATTCCAACCGCTATTTTCTATTTAAGCTGAATTCCGGGGACATTGCGGCTTGAAAGGCGGAAAGAAGTCATCACTGCGTTTTGTCTCGTTACCTGAGCGAGGAAACGAAAATATTAGATATTTCTTATCCAAATTACAAATAACATATTTAAATTTAGACAAATAACATATTTAAATTTAGACCTTGGCGAAGTCTGGTGTTACAGCTAGCATGCAACAAAATCGTTGGATGTTGTTTATCGTTATTCAAATTCATATATTTACTTTATTTACCTGAAGGTGTCGAAACTGATGGAAGTACAAATATTTGTTATGGCTTTTGTTTGTTAATTTATAAATAAAAAGTTTATTATATTTAGTGAAAGTGTAAAATGTTTATTTTTAACTGACTTCAAAAAAGAGGCAAGACAAGAATATTTCTAAGTATAAAAAAACTGTAATCAAATTTAAATTGTAACAAAAATATGCTTATAACAAATCGGTATCGCGAAAAATAACGATTTTTTTTTGCTTCAGAAAATACTTATTATAATAGTTAGTATTGAACTAGTATTTTGTGAAACAATTGTATAGTGTATTGCTAAAAATTATAAAAGATAATTCTACATATATTTTTTTTAGTTTATGTATATGTAAATACTATTAAATTCGTTATAATAACTAATTTATCTCTTTAGTAACATAGTTTAGACTTTTTAGAATAGACAGTGAACATATAAAAAAAATATTTATATTATTAAATATGAAAATTTGTCAAAAAACATCCTTCCTGGATGTTTATTCAGTTTCACGCAAAAATTACTGAATGTATTTAGATGAAACTTAACAATAATTTAGCTTATATATCAAATTAATAAGTAGGCTACAATTTATGGAAAATTTTGTATAATTTGCCTGTAATATTACAATAACAATAAACTGGTGAAGCCGCGTGTGGGTTGTTGGTTTAATAAATAAATAGCTAAGTGAAATTAGAACTCTTAGAAATGTTCAGTTTGATATACTCGCGTTGCATGACGTTGGTAACTATGAAATACTTTTATTTAAATTCGTAATATGGGAATCGAACCCCTCGCTTATGGTGATTACAGTCGCAGACTTGTGCGCCGATCCCACCATTGGCCTCTTTTGCTTTTTATCTTAAGATATATTTAAATTTCATGTTGCTTAACTGAACCTAACGCTGCGCCTATTTTGCCAGCACAAAAATAATTATTTAGTAAACTTTAAAAATTTGAACGTAACTGGATTTGAATCGGCGCCTCTTGGAAACCGTCCAGGAGAACTTGGAACGCATAACTTGGATAGTTTCCAAGAGGCGCAGGTTCAAATATCGCCATATTAAATTTAAGTTAAATTAGTATTTATAATATTTTTATTGAGTGTTAATTTAGTAATTATTATATTAGTATTGAGTGAAATTTTGTTCAACCATTTTTTTTTAATTACTCAAACTAAATAGCTTCTTCAAACTTCTATAAATATATATATATATATAAATATCGAAGATCTATTTTAGTCGAAAAGCAGACAAAATAAGTATTAAAAGGTGCAGGCCTATTTGAATAAAGAGCAATTAATAATTTAAAATTATTACAATTCCGCAAGACCAATATCGAAGATATTGATATTCAATTCAATGATATCTAACAGTCATATATTAAGTACTTAAGTACTAAATTAAATTAAAATCACAATAATAACAATATATTAATATTAATATACTAAGGAAAGCTCTGCAATGAAATTAAATTAAAAATGACATACAAAACAAATGAGTCTGCCAGAAAAAGCTTAACGGATAAGGTATTTGCGGAGGTGATACAAAGGCATTGTGTGAAAAACTAGGACAAGGATAAATCGTACAAGTCCCAGCTAGATAGTAAAGCTGCTTCCATATAGAGCAGTGGAATTGAGTTATAGAAAATATTTTTGAAAGGTGGAACATATTAACGTCGAGACATTTTACCATAGTTGATATATTACTTGTTGTACGGCCTCTCGTGGCGCATGTTCGATCCCTACTCGAGAAAAATTTAATATTTTAATATGCAATGCCTCTAACTCCACAAAAACTAGGAAATGGAAGTATTTTGGTTTATATTTTCTTCACTATACCACGATGAGCTAAAGAAAATACTTTACATATAATCAAAATACCGATAGTAAATACAGCAACAAAAAATTAAAAAACCAAAAAATATTTTTGTTTAAAAGAAAAGTGATTGTACGATTTAGATTCTCCCGCCGTGAGTTCTGTACCAATTTTACGATTGTATATCAAAAAGAAGTACCTACAGCGTACTCTTCAGTTTCTAAGAGTTGACAGGTTTAAGTTTGCATGCGTTCTCACTAATTTTGTGCTACTTGTAGTTCACAAAAATAAATTTATATTACTTTTTTTATAAACCAATATGTTTTCTAAATTTATCCCTTTGTTTACTCTTTTCTCTCTTTTCTTACCAAATTTAGTAATTCTAGGTCAACGGGAAGTACTCTATAGATTTTAATTAAGCAGCATATTTCATATTTTGTGCGGTCAAAAAGGATTATGAACTTTCATACCTTTTAATTTCCTTGAAGGAAGGAAGGAAGTTTAAGTTTTATAAGACTGTACATATATATATTTATGTATTTTTTAAGGTACGGTACCCAAAGACATTTTATTGTGTATGGATTAGACTGACAGTAATAAATATAGTTTAGACAATAATTGCATACATACCTACAAATTTATTTAAAGCTCAATATACCAGTCACTCACTTTATATTTTTTTTTTAATAAAATACCACTTAATTTTCAACTTCAGGCCATTACAATACAATTTTTACGTCAAATCTGCTTTTCGATTCTCGGTACATAAAGTAAGAAAATTCAAAATAATATTCTTCGCTGCTTCGTGGCAGTTAGTTAAAAAACTTATTTCAAACTTTCTATAGCTTACAGTACAGTGGCTGTAGAAGAACAAAAAATCTGTACGACTAGACTTGGTGCATACGTTAAAACTCCACCAAAAGAACTCTTAAGCTGCCGCCAAGTAGTACATCGATAGAGTGGCTTTGAATAACTTGGCATAGTTTTTATTTCCATTATCTTGGTCTGATCTGGTCTAGTTTAGACTATCCTTATTTATTGATGTTTCCTCATCCTTTTTCTTGAATAGTACGTCTCATTTTTATTCCATTTTTGAAATAATGTATGGTCAACAACGGAAACTTGTACCATGCCACATTTGTCCTGTAACCGAAAATTTTAGAACTCGAATTTTATTCCAAGTTAACATAGAACCATATAGATGTTTCATTTTTTTGTCAGAGAAGATTAGTACGATGTATACACTGTATAAAGCCAAGTAACATCAAAAATTACCAGTTCTCAAAAATAATTTCAATGAAAAAAGAATTCAAAGTACTGTTTCCACGAAAGATGTGTTAAAGAAGCGATCATTGAAAAGCAATGCAAATCCATGAATAACTGAGTCTATGAGACGTTTCTACTTACGACTTAGTGAAGGCTTATACTTGCAACGTGGGTGTCATTTTACGACAGGTGCGAGTATGCATAAAGTGTATGAAAGTTAAATTTCTTGACAAATAACTTTAAATCAATATTATTTTTTTTGGGCTTTTCGTGGTGCACGGCCATTAAAATGCGACTGTAAACACGATAGGTGGGTTCGATGTCCACCTGAGGAAATGGAATATTTCATATTTTTGTTTCTTCTCTCCACTAAAAAAAGCATGGGTATGTTTTTCACCACTTAAAAAGCAATGCCTCGAATTCTGGTGAAAGTGAGCAACGCCAAAATCTTAAAGAGAACAGAATGCCTTAACACTAGGTTTCCAAATTCATTCTACTTAACTATTTTTTAGGCCTGTCGTAGCGTTGAAGAACAAGAGATAAATCACGATGATTGTGGGTTCAATCATAGCTCGAGGAAATAGTTGTATTTGTTTCCTCTCATTGATACATGGCGGATCTTAGTTAATAGAGGAAAATGCAAATGCTAAACTTTAATTTCCTTGACTGGGAATCGAATACACTACCTGTTGAGTGAGTCACACTCTTGTGTATATCACGACACACCTCAACTATTTTTAAACAGTAAACGATAGTATTTTGTCCTCACATGTGAATATATGCCACAAAAATCCGTCATTCTATGTAAGATTATCAGTTAAAAGAAGTTTCAACAGTAAAGAAACATTGTGTGTTATAAATTCAATTTTA
>DWMZ01001884.1:0-15237 GCA_018249855.1 Eueides tales michaeli | reverse complement strand
TGTCATAGTACGTGAGTCTGCGGAAGCGGTATCGGAGCATACAGTCAAGGTGTATTTTCGAAGCCCAATGTATTTTCTACATCTTCCAGCGCCGTCTCGGCCTCATCTTCATTTAAAAGTGTAGACGTAATTACAAGTAGTACGTCGTGTCCCGGGGGCATTGCGCGCAAATTCTCGTGAAAGTATTTAAGGATTCGATTGTGACTACCTGTTATACTTTTTAGCTCATAACGATCATTATTTAAAAGTTCCGTTATTACGAAAGGACCCCTAAATTTCCTATCCAATTTAATTTTATTTCGTTCACTGTTTTTGATGAACACATAATCACCTTTAGAAAATGGTTTAATTTTTGAACAACCTCGGTTAAATCTAGCAGTTTCAGATTCAGCAGCTCTTTGAATGTTTGCAGAGGCATTCTCTCTAACCGAATCAAGGTCCAACCGATCTACATTATTTTTATCGGTTTATTTTGGGCAAGCCCAAAGAGTGTCTTATGTCTTTTCCTTACCAAGATGTTGTAGTTCAGTGTGAACATGATTTACGAGTGTCCAGATAAGAGATCATGGAACTACAGGCAGCCAAGAAATTACTTTATTCCGAACAATTTTCCGATAGATTATGCCTTCTCTAACATCATAAGTTTGAGCTACAGTGTCCGGAAAATCATTGTTATGGTATTTCACAATGAGGTCTTGGATTTCGGAATCACGTTTCTATTCAACCGATAGCCAGCCCTGATTAAGTTCAATATAATGAACAGGTTTTGTTTGTGGCTTTTCAGATTCCGTGGTATTGACAGACAGGATAACGTTCCGGTACATTGTTAGAATTTAACTCCCTATAGTCAACACAAAGCCTATTTAAATTGTCTTTCTTTTTAACAAGGACAATCGGGCTTGCAAAAGGAGAAGAGCTCTCTTGAATCACTCCGGCATCTAGCAATTTCTGAACTTGCTCCCTAACTTGCTGTTTCTCTATCGGAGCGCGTTTGTTAGGACGTCTATATACAACTTTTTGTGGGTCTACTAAAATCAATTCACATACTCCTGTCTCAACTCGTTTAGTCGGTATACCTTCGATAAAACTATCAGAATATTTCTCAAAATAAAAATCAACACTTCTTTATCGCAGTCTTGCAAGTCCGTATCAACTTGATTAAAGTCCATAAGCTCCGCCTTATTACTGAAATTTAATTGTTCTTTGGTATATATAACAAGATTATCGTTATCAATTTTAACACCTAGACCTAAATCGAAAATGTCCCAGCCAATTATAATAGGATCTGATATGTTACAATCCGGTACAATATGAAAAAGCAAACTAACTAAACGATCGCCGCTTTGAACTTGTGAAGTACATAATAAATCTAAAGTTGGTTTTAGTAGACAAAGTGTCTTTGCTAAGCTCGTTAAAAAAGGACTACAAGTGTACTTAGCAATTGTAACATATTCCTTAAACGACTCGTCTAGTGTATACGTTTGATATAATCCTACAGGTAAAACAAGAAACAGTAATAGGATTTGATATACTTTGATTTCGTATGACGTTTTAGTTATCAATTCTTCACTTAATATTAGTTAGTTATAAGCTAAGCTAACTTTCATATATACTTGCATTTTTTAAATATTACTTACACATTCTTCAACACCTAATATCTGGAGTGCACCCCACCCCACCTGCACTGCCTACTCAGACCATAATTAACACACAGGTTAGATGATATACTTGATACCAGAAAGCAATTAATTAAAAAACAAACCGTCTACATATATCATAGAAAATAAATCATTGTAGATATCAAACATACTTCATTTAATTTCGGAATAAACTTAATATTTAGTTAGGTAAATTCCAACCAACTTAAAATTTATTACAAAATTATATAATAACCGATTCAAAGCAAATCTGAAACCTGACTGAGGTGTACACGTAGTTAGCTTACGCTTGTAATATAAATTGTACTATGTAGAGAAAGTTAAACATATTATATTGCAGAGTGCAGTAGTTTATAATTATTCAAATTGCTTTCTAAAGACTACAACTTCAGCATTAATAAGTAGAAACTTTAAAAATTTTAATTTGTATTAAAAATAAATATATTTAGATGTACTCAGTCCGAAATGTGATCGATTAGTGAATAGATATTAAAGGTAAATTATATATATTAGTATACTTTATCTACTTTTATTCATAATTTATATATTATACATTTGTATTAATTATTTATAACAGATTTTTTTCCTCTTCTTTTTTAAGCAATCTCTAAAACAGCGCATGCAATGCAATGCATCTCTAAATATTGTATAAACTATAAAATCCTAAATATGAATATAAATCCAGCAGTAGTAACGATATTGAAATATTTTATTTATTCTTTCCAAAAGAAAGCTTGACGTGTCCAAGCAAATTGACCCTTTCAAAAAAAACATATGCCGCAAAAGTTATGGAAAATTTTACCCATATTGTAATAGAACAATTATGTAAAAAGGAAAAATCGAAGGTGTTGAATATAAAAATCACTACATTTAAAAGAGCTTATTTAACAAATAACCAAACAATAAGTAACAACGACAATAAGTAAAATTTTAAACTGTTCTTGAGTTACACGCTCTCTGGTTATATTTGGAGGACTTCTAAGGTTGGTTGTTTTATTGAATTCCGAGCCGTTAATAAAGTTGATGGTAGTGCTAGTAGCCTTCTTGTACATAAGTAATTAGTTTACAAGACATTAATTAATTGAAATTATGTGAGTAAAAGAAATATGTCCATTTGTATACATTTATCCTATAAACCAAATCCTTCTGTGCACAACAATGTCAGAGTGATAATGTTTTCTATTTCGCTATTAATATGGAATTGAAATTCAAATATTTTATTCAAAATAAGAGTTACAAGGTGCATTTTTTGATTGTGAAACGATTTACCATAGGTTTACTACAGCCTCAGATCTGAGAAGAACTCAGCGGCACATAATATTTTTTTAATGAATTATGTACAGTTAAACATTTATATGACAATGCTATTTTTGAAATAGACTAGAGCGAGAACTTTATTTCCCAAGGATCATACACCAAATCATTAATTTGGTAATATCATACAAACGTCTTTTCACAGCTTTTTAAAATTGCGCAATGGCAAATTCTGTTTGCGGTTGTGGTTGTACTTGTGCTATTACTCGTGCTTACGCTTAAAATCATGCTCATGCTCGTGCTCATGCTCGTGCTCGTGATCGTGCTCGTGCTTAGGCACGTGTTCATGTTCATCTGTATGTTTATGTAAACATTTTCTAGCTACACATCATATTCCACACGGGTAAGATTTAGAGAGAGCAGTTAAGTAGTAAGTTTCTGAGAGTGTTTTAAAATCAATATGTAATATATTAATCGTGGTATAAACGTTTGCCACGCAATATTGTACGTCGATAACATTTAATTAAATTAATGATAATTACATTTGGAAATAAATTGTACATTTTTTTTAGATTTATTTACTTTTTTAGATTTGAAAAAGAATGGGTAGGAAGTCCACGATGGAAGATGTGTCATCCGTCATGATGTGCACTGTACAAGCGCGCACTGATAGGGCGTGCCTTCCAGGGCGACGCGCACCAGTGCATCCGCACTGTTATGGGAAATATCCGAAAGACTGTTATGGGAGGCCCAGGGAGGCTTTAGACCTGGGAGAGAGTGTATGGATAAGATCTTTTCCCTCCGCATTTTTTTGGCAGTAAATCAAAAAGTTTTCTGCGCTTTTGTGGAAATGTACAAAGTCATATTAATAATTCTTCTGTTAAATATATTATTATATATAATTCTATGTAAAATGAGTTGAGGCTACTATCTTTCGAAATATTTTTAATTATTCCTAATGACAGTAAGTAAACGAAATGCCCCTGCACCTTTTGTATCAGTAAAAATCAGTTCTTAATATGAATTATGTAATTAAATGTACTTTTTAATTACCCACAGGAATAGTCAACTATAACTCTTGCAGATGTGCAGCCAAACACATTAACTTTAACTGGTATGAATATACCAGTATCATCAACTTTTGTGAGTATAAATTATTTTAACAAAAATGTGCAGTGACAAAGAGTTGGAAAATATGCAGCAACGATGCAATATTTTTGAGTGGCAACCATGGTTTAATCTATATATATATAATCAGAAATTAAAAGAATAAGCTACTGTGTACCATTCATAAAGAAAACAAATTAATTTAAATACAGATACCTGCTGATTTAAACCACCGGATCTTTTGCTCACCTGATCTCAATATTCAAAATAATACAATTATATACTAGGATCACCCTGAAAAATATATCTACATCGCAAATTGTCTAGATATGTAGTTTAACATGTCTTAAATATATAGTTTAACATTGATTAAATCTTTCAATTATACACATACTCACAAGCAAAAATTAAACTCTTGTGAGTTGAATTTTTAGCATTGCATTTACAAAATATTCAAATGTGTTTCAACGATAACGAGAATGATCATTTAAAAGGAAACACACACAACATAAATGAAATATGAATATCCATCCATTCATTAGCGTTTTTAAAGTCCAATGTTTTTAATAAATGATAGTAGGAATATAAGTAACACGTTGCATGAGGCTTAAGTTGTTGACCCGAATTATTATGTAACCCTTTGATGATATCAGTTCAACTAGTTCTTGCATATGGATCAAAACATTTTACACTATTATATAGTGAGCTTTACGTTATAATTTTTTTATATAAGGTTTTAATCTTTGATTTTTGTTCTTGCCATTTCCGACAAGATCCAGGTGAGGTAATACAGTGGTTGCCAGTTCAATTAAAAATAATAACTTGATTATTATAAATAGAAAATTGATATTTTGACGCCTTATATAGCGAGATTTAATGTCCAGAAACTCTGATGACGACAGATAAACATATATGATATTATTATAATTAGGGCTGTCATGACGCAGGGGCACAAGCTGCCTGCGACTGTAAACGCTAATAATATTGAGTCTAATCCCCACTCGAGGAAATGAAATATCTAATATTTTCATTTTTTCTCTTTGGTACTAATGTAAAGCGTGACGTTGAGTTCTGCTACCCAAAACGCAAAGCCTCAAATTTGGCGGAAAATGGTGAACAGAACGGAGTGTCTTAACACTAGATTTTCAAGTTCCTTCTATCCACTTTGTCATGTGCTGGATACTGTGTGAAGCTAAAAAAGAAAATTTAAATAAAATAAAAAGAAAATATAACTCACAACTCTACTAATTTAATTGTATAATGCCCTAACGTAGTGTTCTTACCTTAATAAAACATGAAAATATTCAATAATTTATTCAGCAAATGTTTTTGTTCGGCAAACAATTTGACTTTATTTCTCCCCGTCTTGTCATGATTGCGTCCTTTATAATATCTAGGACAGAATATTACAAAGTGCGGCCTGCAAGGTTTTAATAAATTTATAAACATTTAAATTTTATTATATTATTAAAAGTTACACACAAATGTAACTATATAATTTATTAAAATAATACAATAAAGGTAAGAAGAAAATACTATTACGTTAAAATTGATTAGGGAAACCTGCCTTCACACATAAACTGTAGAGATGCCATTCCGTCAAGCTCCAGGACATATTCGGTTTTATTGTAGTACTATTGTTAAAAAAGACCAAATTTTGTATAACAGATTAATAAGTAACAACCTTACGCTCACTAACCGGTATTAAGGTAGGAATATCTGATAAAAAAAAGTAATGTTTAGTATTGAAATATAGTTAAGTAAAAACTATCTAACTCTCATTTAGAGATAGAATACATAATGACAGCTCCTTCAAAAAAATCTACAGTAACCAATATTTTATTCTCATTCTCAATAAGATAATATAAGAATTGAACCTCCTATCATGTTTTCATTGCTTATGCAAGAATAATAATACCTGCCATTTTATAAATTACAAATATTATGTATTACCTATTTGCTGTAAAGGTTCTTCTCGTTCTGCAAGCTATCATCGTTGTAAACAATATGTAGACAGTCATGTATAGATTTTAAATAAACACAAAACCAAACATTTTTTGCGCTATCTATTCCATTGAACAAATACTATCACTTTAGTGAATTGTGAAAATTGTACATTTTTCAATTTGTACTGTGAATTTTCATTCGACCAAAAAACAAACTGCTATCAATTGGCGATGTTCTATTTTTAGTTAATAAACTATTAAATCGATGTTATATAAATTGATTGATTTGATTGATTACTTTTTAACCTTTACTATATGTCACCTATATATAGTGTTTTAATTTATATTATATACAAACGTCTCCTCTTTTCTCGTTAATTCCGTTCACTTATAAGTGAACTAGAGGAATTAATAAGTACAAGAGTGACCTCTGAAACAGTTTTAAGATAAAAAAATGATAAGTTAAGCAAAATGTCTATCTGTCTCACCCGAACGCTCAACAAACTTCGCATTTCTACACATGTCATTCTACATTATGACCAAATAATATTTTTCCAAATTTCTACATCCCAAGATTACTATTATTGTCGTGGCACAGCGGCACAAGCGTGTGACTGTTCAACCGACAGGTTCTGGGTTCGATCCCCACTCGAGGAAATGAAATATTTAATATTTTCAATTGAACAAATTAATGTTTCATTTCTTCGCTCTGGTAATAAGGCAAAGCGCGGCGTTGAGTTCCGCCACTCAACACGCAATGCCTCAAATTCGGTGGAAAGTGGGGAACGGAAGTGGAATGGAGTATCTTAACACTAGGTTCCCGAGTTCTCTCTGCCAACCATGCCTTGTGCGGGATACAGCGTGAAGCTAAAAAAAAAGAAAAAAAAATACTATTATAACACTCAAATGTACAAAAGTCGATACGTACTAGTTACCTACTCTCATATAAATAAACATGCGCCTAAATTTATTTATAGAGATATATAAAGTACACGACTTCTGTAAATGTATCTATTTACATAACTAAGTTTGACCTTCACTTTGTCCTGTGTGAAAGAAAATTAGATTACATCGGAGTCGACGTTAAAATTTCGCTCCTCAACAGACAGCGCACGTCGTACGCGATAACTTGTCGTTAAATCAAACTATAACTGTATTTGAAATAGGCATTTGTATACAAATTATATTATTATTTCGTAGCTTATCAGTAATAATATTTTTAAAGTAAGTTTTTAAAGATGACCTACTTTTTACTTTTACGTTTATTAGTAGGTTAGATAGGGAAAACATAGTGTTCAGACACTCCGTATTTCACTTTTTGCCTATTTTTGGAACATTGCTTATGTTTGACAACAGTACGAAATAATGAACAGATTTGCATATGTAATTAAAGTAAATAATGAGCTCGTAGCAACTGCACGCAACAGTTGTGGTTTCGTTTCCTACACTGGGGGAAGACTTATCTTAGTTTACTCCCTCTGGTAGTATAAAAACGTGTGGTATAGTATCAAACCATATTTTACGCAAAAGTGCAGTGAAGCCTGTCGAACAGTGTCTTAACATCCTAGGCTATCCCTGCCTGAATTAGCCAATACTCAACTGAACGGTAACATAGGTAACTGAAATCATATATTTTTTAAAACCAATACTTAATTTCCCAATAACATAACGTAAATAAAATAAAGTTATAAATTCAATAATATTTCATCAAATTGTATGTAATTAAGCATTTACTTTATTTGCTAAAAATGTTAAATTATTATGTAAACTACTACTTGTAAAAATAGACGTATAATTAAAACAACTCATGCACGTTTTTTACATGGGCCATTGTCGTAGTGTCATGCAACAAAAATGATGGTAAATATAAAAGATATTATACGACACAAATAGGTAAATTCAACATTTTTTTATTTTTTTACCTTATTTAAGATACGAGTACATTTTAATTATTTTTTAGCTTCATATAACAGATTTTTATAGCTTCACGCTATATCCTACGAATTGCAACGTAGGCAGTGAGTACTGGAGAAACCCTAATCTGATCCCCCACTTTCCGCTAAATTTGAGGTATTGGGTGTTGAGTGGCGAAATTCAACGCCACCTATTCTTTTTTGCCAAAAATGCGAAAAAATTAAAATATTAAATCACTCATTTCCTCGTGTTTGCTGGAATGAAAAGTAAACTATATGTTGCTATG
Organism: Eueides tales michaeli; assembly: GCA_018249855.1. NCBI lineage: Eukaryota > Metazoa > Arthropoda > Insecta > Lepidoptera > Nymphalidae > Eueides > Eueides tales. Next base: position 7,072 of record DWMZ01001884.1, on the reverse strand, counting down.
ATATGTGTTTTTTATACAAATTTTAAAACCACTAACCTTTTCCGTATAATATGCTAATTTTCTTTTACAGCCTTCTTGGAGATGAAAATTATATAACAATATAACAAAACAATTTTACAAAATCTCGAGATTCTTAAGAAGCCTCAACGCTATTTCCATAACTTGGTCACATTGTAGGAAAAACTCTAACTAAGAAACGTTTACGACTTTAAAAGTTTCTTAAAATGTAGAACTTTAAGCAAGTTATTTAGTTCTTTATTTGTGTCAAAACTTTTAGGATCAGTATAAGTTTGAGAGGATTGCTTAACAAGCTAACAAACTGTTCCTGTATCGTTGAAGAGAATATAATCAAGTTTAAAATGTTGTTCCACTATAGTGCTTTTATCACTATAGTGGAATATACTCTTTATATTATATTTTCAACTAATGGCGTATAAGTAAGCTTAATTAATATTTAAAATAGAAAAATAAAAGTTCTGTGTTTCACATTATTACAAAAGTTTCAAACACATTATATGTTAAATTATATTACAGCTTACAATTTTTGCGTGCTATTGCTATAATTTGGCAAGCTATGTTGCTATTTGGAGGCAGATCTTCTGCCAAAAATTTATATATATTAAAAATGAAGTGAAAATATTAAATCACTTGAAACTTTTAAAGTAATAATTTTTAAAAAGTATGTTTCAATTTCTCACAAGAGTTATGTAAGAAATTTATTATTAGATTTATATGTAAGTAATACTAATATGTACCTTATTACAAAGAGACATTTCTGGAAACCAATTTTTTACTAAATTACTTAATTTATTTTTATTTTTTAGGAAAATATACAGTTCACTAAAACATACAAACGTTATGTGTCGAGTGATTGAACTAGTATAGTATGTATCAACAAGAAACATATATTTCACGAATGGGATTAAATTAGTTGGCATATAGGGACCTATCGATTCCAACGAAATGGTACAAAAGATAATAACTCTTTTAAAAACTTTTATTAAAGTACATATATTTATAAATACTATTTTTGACTTAAACAACAATATAGAGTGTAATAAATTTAGGGTCGGCAACCTATAACTGTTTGATCAACAACCCTTTGGAAAGGTTACTTCAACCCTTGTTTAACCTATACATGAGTGACAGACAATTACGAGGTTTCCGCGTTCTCACCCTACCTCTAATTGCTTTTGTATAACATATTTAAAGGCAAAATTAATTTTAAAGTCTAAAAAACTTCTCGGTCGTTGACTTCATTTCTGAAGGTCGTGTCCACTCTTGTCCAGGGTCTGGGTCACGGTATTAATTAATTTTCGCCAGTTCGTCCTGTCCTCGGCTTTCCTCAGGGCTGTGGTCACTTGGAATCCCGTGAGATTAGTAACTCTAAAAAACTAAAACTGAATAATTCATTTAGTTCTATATTTATAGCCAAATAGAAACCATTATCACTCTGACAATGTTGTGCAAAGAAGGATTTGGTTTTGTAGGTCAAATGAATACAAATACACTTATTTCTTCTTTTGCTATGTCCCACATGGGCTGAGTAGACAGAAGTCAGTGTCAGGACAATCTGTTCTTCATTACCCACCCAAATTCCAGACATTACGAGTAATGTATAAGTAATATATAAAAATAAATAATTAAGTAGGGAACGTGTGAAGTGGAGTGTCTTAACACTAGGGTCTCAAGTTCCCACCGCCTACCCTGCCATGTCCGGGATACCGTATGCGAAATATAGAAAATAAATATATTTACCTATCACTAAGTACTTACGTTTGTGTCTGGCTGCCTTCAAATAGAAAACTTTAGGAAACGCTCTATTCTACATGATATGGATAGCAGAGAGTCAAATGTCAAAATACTCCGTTACTTATCGTAAACTGTACTGTCAATACGTGATACCCACGTATTGACAGTACAGTTTACGTGTTGACTAACACAGTGACTACAGTAGGTAAAATGTAGGTTGGCTTAACAAAGGATAGATTATGGGATCATACCCTAGTATTGAGTTGGAGTTCATCCTCACATGTCTTAACCTAACAGCTCGCCTAGTACTAAGACACTCTGTTCTCCACTCTCCGTCTGCCTTCGAGACATTGTTCGTTAAGTGGCGGAACCTAACACCGCCTTGTGAGAGAGGGAAAATGTAAAATAATTCCTTGAATTGCAATCGAGTCAATGATCGTCGCGTTAATATTTAGATGTTGTCCCATTATATCATGATAGGCTCCAAAATTAATAATTTTAGAAAATTACTTACTTTAACTGCTTGATAATATTAATAAGTCGCTTTTTCACTTAAATATATTTTTAATTTAATTTTAATTAATTTCAATACTTCATATAGTTAATTTAATTTTAAATAAACATACAGCCCAATCTTTGGTTACTAATATTACGTACAAGTAGTTAAACTAACCTTTGAAACAGAAAGGGTTTTTTTTATTTATATTTCTATTCTCTGCTTAAACTAATACAAACCCACAATAGCTTCAATTAGGTAAGAATGCGTATAACGGAATGTCTTGACACTTATTTCAGTGGTACTCTGATATATAGCGTATTTACGGGATATAGCGAGAGGAGAAAAAACAAACCTCTATGTTTGTCATAAAATTTACTCTATACCGGTTTCTCTGTACCGTGGTCATAGATCACAGTGCATGTTTTTATTTTTTCCCCTATTGATTGGGGTTTACCGAGGTGTAAGGTTTTTTAATATACCATATCGGGACCCGAACTAACAACTATTGATTTTGACAAAAGATCTGTCTCAAAATGGAACATAATGTATTTTATTTGCATTTCATGCATTGTAATTAAATTATATGTGTTTGAAACTTTTGTACATAATAATTATTTTAAGTTATACACCATTTGTAAAAAATGGAGAATATAATTCCACTAAAGATATATTTAACTGCATTAGGAAATATTTCAGTCAGTTTGTTATCTTGTTAAGCAATCCTCCCAAACTTATACTGATCCTAGAAGTTTTGACGCAAATAAAGAACTAAATAACTTACTTAAAGTTCTACATTTCCGCTTTACAGCCGGAGGCAGAAACTTTTAGGGACGTTAACGTTTCTTAGTTAGACTTTTCTTCATCCTACAAAGTGACCGAATTCTGGAAATAGCGGTAATGCTTCTCAAACATTTCGAAATTATGTAAAATTATTTTATTGTATTATATTAGCGACCCGACCGCGACTTCGCCCTCTTGAATAATACTATTTTATTTTATAATCTCAATTATTTTCGTGTTTTAATAAAATAATCTCTTTTAAAACAACATCTATACTTTGAAAACTAAAATTTCAGCTAAATGAATAAATCGAAGCAGTGATTTTTTTGAAATTACTATTTTAGTTTGACAAAACTAATTCTAATATTTTTTTAAGTACATAATTATGAAAGTTTTGGATTTAAAACAAATAAATTATAAACTACTTTCAGTTGAAACACAAACATAAACATCTTTTTTCTTTTTCCTAAGGCGTAATTTCTATATGCCTTACGGATGTACGTCAGGTATTCTAATTTCTATAACAAATAACGTTAATAGATTTTATTTAAATCCGTCCATTACTTCTGGAGACTAGCGTGTGCAAACAGATAAACATATAAATATACACGCATTTTCTTTTTTCAAATCCTTAATCTTTTAACCACCTTATATAATTTTGTGCTGAATACTATTTAATGTACAGATACACTTTATTACTGTTTATTTTTATATCCGAGATGACTTTTAAAGAAAATTAGATTATGGATTTTGTATAGTTTTTTGTATGCAGATTTATGAAAGAAAAATATTTAAAGTAAATGATCATTTTTAACTGATGATGCAAAAAGATGTGTGTTTGTAGCACCGTAGCTTATGAATGAGTTAACGGATTTGAATGTGTTTTTTTAATCGAACGTCTTGTCATGTTTTATGATAATTGTGTTAGCAGTCAAAAAGCTTGTAGAGATATTTGGATATCTTTTGCAGAGATATTTGGAGTTGAGCACTTTATTAATTAAAAAAAAGTGGGGGACTGGAATAGAGTCTTAAATCTAGATTTCCGAGTTCCTAGATTTCCGAGTTCCCTCTGCCTACATTGCCATGTGCACGGTATAGGGTGAATCTAATTAAAAATTCTACAAAATTAAGCTAAAAGAATAATAAAATGTATATATAAGGTCAAAAAGTTTAACAATGCTGAATGTACTAACTACTACTTAATTTTTTTTAATACATGCAATCATTTTTGGTGCATAATATTGTATCAATGAGCCATGTAAAAAACATTTGCTAGGTGAAGCGGATTAATACCGCCCGAATCAAACTTGTATTATTTGCCGATACGTCTGTATTTACGAGTATAGGTATATATAACATTTAACATTGTTCGCAAATAGAGTATATTATTTTTACAAATAAATTATTGAAATATAACAATTCAGTTATATTAGATAATCAGGTAATTTCAATTTCTTTAAGTCATGTACTGGTGTACTCAATATACTGTTCCCTTGGCACCGCCAAATTTTGTCGTGTGATGTATTTAACACCACATGTTTTTTTGTTATCAGAAATAAAAATAAAGCTTTTCCTCATACTTTTCCGTTATCAAACAAAAACATAAATGTTCCAAAAATGAGCAGAAAGTGAAAAACGGTGTGTTAGATTAGGTTTTCCCTGTTTAACCTTCTAATGTAAGGTGAATCGAGGTAATCTTCAAAAATTGAATTACAAAAATGTTAGTAAAAAGCTATGATATAATAAAATTTGTATACAAATGCCTATTCAAAATACAGTTTTAATTCAATTTAACAACAAGTGATCACGTACGACGTGCGCTGACCGCCGTGGGTGAAAATTTCAACGTTGCGTCTAATGTAATCTCACTTTACTTTCTCACAGGACAAAGCGAGGGTCAAACTTAGTTATATATATATATATATATATATATATATATATATATATATATATATATATATATATATATATATATATATATATATATATATATATATATATATATATATATATATATAGATTAAAAGATTATGTTGTCACCTATAAGTAAGAATTTTTAATTTGGAATTTCAAGAATACCACAATGAAAACGTTTCGTTTTGAGAGTGGCAGTTAGCACAGTTCACTTCGTTAATGTCACGTTGTATGGAAGACTTACGAGAGGAATTGATCAGTACAAAAGAGATACACGATGATATAATACATTTAAAAAAGATACCCAGTAAAATGACAGCCTTCACCAATAACAATTAACAGAATTATTTAGAATTATTTTTTATATATATATATATATATATATATATATATATATATATATATATATATATATATATATATATATATATATATAATTAAAGTAATATTTCATTGAAATAAAAATTGATTTTATACATGCTATGATTCCTTAATCATACTAATAAAATCTTGAAATTATTTATTTTGTATCGTCTTAAAACCCACTGCAGATATAGATATATATGCAACTAATTTTTGAATTAATTCGGGAGCAGTGACATTGTTGAGCCGTAAGACTCAATAAGCATTTTCTTTGATTCGGGCGGTATCTAGACAACAGAGTTTCGAGAGAACGGTCTTGCTATATATGGGATACAGTGTCAAGCTATCATTAAAATAATAAAAATTAAACCGGCAACTACATTTCACTACTGTGCGGTTTCGTAGGAATTTTCTTCCACGCGCCACACTTCGGTGGAATGACCTACCAGCGGCAATATTTCCAGGTCGATACGACATAGGTACCTTCAAAAAGCGTGTTTATCTCCACCTAAAAGGCCGGCAACGCACCTGTAGCACCCCTGGTGTTACACGGGGCCGTGGGCGACGGTGATCACTCACCATCTGGTGACTACGCTCGTTTGCCTTGTCTATTCCATAAAAAAAATCTCATCTCACATAGATCACAGAGGAATTGGCAAGAACGAAAATCAAAGGACAAAATTATAACTCAAGGGACATTTTATAATAGTGTTGTTTTGACCCACACACAAGAACAAATTGATCGAATATCATCATGAGGTTACATAATAATTCCCCTAGGTTTTTTATATGAACATACTTTATATTAATAAAAAGCATTGGACTTTAAAATTTATTAAGACTTTATATAGTTTATTATTTTTTAAATGATAAGTTTCATTATTGTCGAAAATCATGTGATTGATTTCTTTTGTAAATGTGGCGGTTTTGAGTTTATTTTTTTATCTCTAAGTGTGTGTATGGTTGAAAGATTTTTCGTTTCCCCTGATTACTTAAGCCCAATACAACATTCAGCTCCACCTACACGCGTCATCGATGTGTGAACTATATATCTAGACAATTGCACCTAGCTAACTGGTCATTGTTGTTTGTTTGATTCCTTATATCATTTTTTTTCTGATCCTTGGTGTTGAGTTTACTGAAAAACATTTATCTACATTTTATTTCTAAAACTAATTACCTTAAATTTAATTCATTTTATAATTTGTATAATTTATATTTATATCATTGTATAATTTATACTACTGATATGTATCTTTTTATTAAAAAAAAAATAGATACCAGCAGATTTTAGTTGCCGAATTTCATAGTATAATTAAAAAGTAAACTTGACATATCTTTAGTATTTATGTACTTCTACTACTATATACATTTACTACTATTACATTTTTATATAAATCCTTTTTATATTCTTTTATACATTAATACATATATTATAAACATATATAAACCAGAAGACGAAGTCAGTGAAGTACAAAGCAAACGACCCCGGCTTGCAGCCAATTAGATGTTAGAGGCAACTGAGCCTCCGATTAAATGCTAAATGTGTCTTTGGCACATATCCAGAGGGTATATAATATTAAATGTGGTTACTTAAATAACTTTGATGATTAAGCACAATGGACTGGTATATGAAATGAAATGTGAATTCATAATTCAGTATAGTATCATTATTATTATCAACTGACTTTCTATATTTCTGGATATAAGTTACACTACCTAGTTAATGAGTATCTTAAACTACACTAATATAAATCTTAATAT
>DWMZ01001883.1:0-15243 GCA_018249855.1 Eueides tales michaeli | reverse complement strand
ATATATATATATATATATATATATATATATATATATATATATATATATATATATATATATATATATATATATATATATATATATATATATATATATATATATATATATATATATATATGTATTTGTAGCATTATTCTATGTAAGCGGTCTGGATTAGTGAATCCCAACAACTCGACATAAGAGACGATGATTAAATTGTTGATTACTTGTGATGTATTCTCTCATTGATTTTAGTTTCGAGGTCTCATTGAGGTTAGATTTAAGAAAACAAAATAATGCACAGACCAATCAAGTTATTAAAGATTAATTGGTAAATATTGTAATATATAAATAAACTATGAATTCAAAAAAATATTATACAATTTAATAATATTAAAAATCTACTATGTAAAGTTTGTATTAGCATTTTGGCAAATCTTAATGTTAGCGTAGTAAAGCTATCATTAAGATGCTGTTTTATATTGTAGGAACCCAAAGGGATGCAGATAATTAATGAAGAGAATGACAATAAATTTATAATGATCCAGACTTCGATTAAGAACTTAACGGTTTTAATGTCAAACTAAATATACAGATATAATTAAAGAAGTACGTGGAATAGATATGTAGAAATATTATTTATGAAATATAATAAAAACTAAAGTTATAATAGTTTTTATTTATATATTTATCAAACAGATGACATGTGTGGACCTTAGAATATACTCGTATCGTACGTGATTTATTTGAGCATGTTATGTTTTGATCTATAAAAACGTTAAAAACCTAAACATTTTTTACTAAATAAGTGTTTGTTCAAAAAAATTGTAGCTTCATTGTGTGTGGCGCAATAGGTTAAAGGTATAGAATAAAATATATTATTTATTTAAAGAGAAGAGACGTGAAGTCAGCTGCGAGTCGGACTCGTCTACAAAGATTATTTATTTTTATACGAGCTATTTTTATAAAAGTTTCAATCTTTAGATTATAAGCCAAATATTGGTACGATAAATCCAAACTGCCTATCATCTTCAGACGGCAGGTAGTTCGCAGGCGTATGCACTCCTTTTGTTTTGTCTATAATCAGTTATACAACAAATATAAGATGCCTGTCGTGGCGCAGCAGCATAACTGTGTGACTGTAACCGACAGGTCGTGGGTTCGATTCTCACTCGAGGAGACAAAATATTTAATATTTTCAATTTAAATATTTGATATTTTCATTTCTTCGCTTTGGTTAAAAGGCAAATGAGGCGTTGAGTTGAGCCACTCAACAGACAATAGCTCAAATTCAGCGAAAAGTGGGGCACGGAAGTGGAATGGAGTGCTTTAACGGTAGGTTCCTAAGTTCCCTCTGCCTACCCTGCCATGTGCGGGATACAGTGTGAAGCTAAACAAATACAAGTTTGTAATAATTCTTTTCCATGAAATACTTATAAACTTTATTGTTTCGTTTTTTCTTTATTTGTATTGTAAATTCTTACCTCGTGCAAATTTCAAAATAGGAAATCCATGGAAAATTCTCCTTAGGTTTTGATTTCATACAGAAGATGAACGCGCTTGACTTAAAAAAACCGTATGTTGAATGACCAGTTAAGAAAATCACCAAAAACATTAATAAAAACATATTCTAATAAATACTTAAAATAAATTCTAATAACACATTAGAATATTATATTTCATGTGGTGTAAATTTCTTATTTAGACTTTTCAGTCTGTCATGGGCAGGTTTATTCAACAGTGATAAAGTGCTAACATGTCAGAGGCGGGACCAGTATCGTGTTGCTGTTTACGTTAGGGTTAGATGTCAAACGGCCCAACGTAAAAGTTTGAAAAGCCTAACCTTTGTTTACAAAAGCTTTTAATATGTGTACATAAATCTAAAATTAACTATTGATGACAAATTACTATAACATTTTTACCTTTTTTTTGTAAAATTGTGAAAAGAAGGGAAAAGGCAATAGGACTTACGATTCACAATCAATGGGCCATAATATTTAATATTTTCATTCTCTTGCTCCGGTAACGAGGTGAAGCGCGGAATTGAGTTCACCAAACAGTAGAAAACGTTTCCACGTTCACTGCCGTGCTACGTGTGAGATACAGATACACACATTTTTATTCTTGGGAAAACAGTAGTTATCAATTCAACATGAAAACTACATATTCTCGAAAACAGCTAACTCAACTCACTGAACATTTCATCTAGAAGACAGTTCACTTAAATGTAATCCGTAGTTAGTTAACGCATTTTCTAAGAGAAGCGAATTGTCGTGCTGCTGACGATAAAATACTAGTCACAGCTAAAAGCGGAAAATGCAATAAAACTGCGCAATAAACGATATGGAGAATTGCTGTTGTATGACAAAACATAAAAAATTACAAATATTTATTTGAATATCTTAAAAATAACCTTATAGTTATGAAAATAACGGTTATATTCTTATGAAAGTTCTTATTTTGTTTTGGTTGGTGCCGAAAGAAACGTTTTACAGCCGCGACCCAAAAATGTAACGTCATATTTTAACGACCAAGACAGAAATACAATGTCTTCAGTGGGTGAATGGCACAGGACTACTTGGAATTTGTTACAAAAAGCTTTTTTGTGTGTTTATATATTATGAACAATAAATCCTTTTGCATAATATATCTAAAGAACTGATTAGAAGTTATAATAATATCAAATATCAAATTTATCCATAGCGTTACAATGAGAATTCCTTGTTGTGTTATTTAACTATTATTTTATTTTAAATAATCTTGAGTGGTATATAATTAAAGGTCAGTAAATAACTAAATATACCCTCTGTAATGATTAATTTAATTATTAAATAAATTAAGCCCATTTCAATAACTCCTGTTATTACAATTACAATAATAAACGCACGTGAGATTATATCGAGCGACAGTAATAGCAATGAACTTCCAAGTCATCTAAAATCCTTATTTAGAATCTCTCTTTCTAATCGTTTTAGTCGGAAAAACTGCAACAACATGAATATCGCCAGAAAATTTGTTAAAATGTGTTTTGTTCCTTCACATTTTACTCCGCAATTGGCAAGGTAGGTAAAAATACCAAGAGGCCCTTCGTTCTCTTCTTTTCACCCGAATTTAAGATATTTTGTGTTAAGTAGTGGAACTTAACTGCTGCTCTTTGACTCCTATATCAGGGAAATAAAAATGATCAATTCCATTGATGATCTGAATAGCATTCGTATTCTAATAACATTATCGCTTAAAAATAATATCATCTTACATTGAAAACTAAAGTTTCAGCCAATTCAGTATTTTTAAGATTTTCTCATATATCTTTCATGTACAGCCAGCGACAAGTTGCGATATCATATCATATGTATAGAACTATTAAATTAATAGCATGACGGGCCAAAAATAAGTCTGCTTAATAGTAATGCAATCTAGTACTAAATTTCATACAAAGACTAAGTAAAAACCATGCATAAGTTCTTTTATCTTTTGATTAAGTTGACTCGTAAAAAACTTTAATAGTACATAAACTTAAATATTAAAACGTAAACTTAAATATTTCATATCAATTTTAGTTGATAACTCCACGTGATTTGGATATAAATGGTATTGATAGATGGACAGTCAAACAACAAGTGATCATATATGGGTTTCGTTAATTCCTTTTTAGATACGCCATTGCAATTGTGCGGTAAACGCCGTTTAGTTCAAATTTAAGGTATTTCTTTTTATTGTAAGAGAATATAAAGAAGCTCAAGTAAAAAGTTATTTGGGTATTTTGTTTTTATAAGTATTACCACTTTATTGTCTGACGCATATGTAGATTTTTTTTTCCTTTTTTGTTATCCCGCAAACTGCCAATCCACTGGATTCCCAATATATTCACTTATACACTCAAATATTTATAATAAATATATCGTTTGTTTATGTTTATGGTATTCCTTGTCTAAATTAAGAACCTTTCATCACGTACTATGTAATCTTAACTTTTATTGGATTTAAGCTGCCAACTCTGTTAATAATATAAATATGATCATACACAATGTATGTGCATATTTTCATGATCATCCTGATTATAGCAATTAGGCACAGAGAATCTAAGCCAAAAATACTCCTTTTCTACTAATTATCGTGTATTGAGTGGTAGAACTCATTGTTGCGTTAAATTGTTTTTATGTTTGTGATTAATTTATATATTTTTCTTTCTTCATAATCTAAATTACATATTTAAATATTCCTTTATCATAATTGAATTAAAAAATATATTAAACGTTAGTAAATTATGACTTATAACTCTATATATTTTGATATTAGAGACAAATTTTAAAATATTATACACGAATAAATAAAAATTAAGCAGAAAATTATTACCTTGCAATATATTGTATGTAAGACAATGCGGATGCTGTTAACGATCTTTATAATGTAGTTTATGCGTCGAATGCAATTTGCGAAAACATTCACTTGGTAATACATTATGTACAAAGATAATAGTGTACTACGATTAATGATTGTATTGTTTTATATTCTTTTGGATCCTACAGTTTCATGCTATATTACACATAATTAAAAAAAACTACTATTAAAAGTAAGAGCTACAAGTGCAAAATTTGCTCAGAGCTATAAGTTATAAAGAGCTGAAAATTGTTTGATTTACTAGTAACCTCTGAACTTACACACCTCCATTCTCTGCCCTCAGCCGTATTTGATTTCGATGAGTGGTGTGGTGGACTCAAGGCCGTGCTTTGCCCTGTTACCAACACAAATAATTATTAAACATTAAATATTTAATTTCCTCGAATGGGGAAATTAAATATTTAATACTTCTCAAGCGTGTGGCTGTAACCGACAGGTTCTGGGTTCGATCCCCAGTCGTGAAATATTTAATATTTTCAATTTAAAATATTTAATGTTTCATTTCTTCGCTCTGGTAATAAGGTAAAGCGCGGCGTTGAGTTCCGCCACTTAACCCGCAATGCCTCAAATTCGGCGGAAAGTGGGGAACGGAAGTGGAACGAAGTGTCTTAACACTAGGTTCCCGACTTCCCTCTGCCTATCCTGCTTTGCGCGGGATACAGCGTGAAGCTCGAATGGGGATCGAACCAACAATCTGTCGCGATTTTAGTCACACGCTTGTGTTTTGCGCTACGACAAGCTTCAAATTTTTTTTATTATATAATTAGTCGACCCAAAGCGTAAGGAGCGGCGTCGTCCCTTTAAGCATCGCGGGGAAAGTATAGGGAATATAGTGTTAACACATTTCTTATAATTAACTATTACATTTCCCTATTATTGAGAAGACATCGGTGGTCGTAAAGTTTAGCATTATGATATGTCGTTCATGTTATCCCTGTTAGCTATTGTTTTTACAACTTGTTAATTAAACAAGAAATAATTTTTACAAAGTTATAAAATGAAAAATATGTTTTCAAATATATTACGTAGAAAAGAAAGAAATACACATAATAATAAAAATAAATGTTTATAACATGTATGCAAAGGTAGTTTAACTGCTTCAAGCAATCTCTTACGGACTTAGTTTTTATTTTAAAAGAGATGATGACAATTTCAATTATTTTTAAATAAGACTAGAATTAAATACATTTATAAATATAGAAGATTAAAATTTCACTAACTTTATCTACAGCCAGTGATATATGAAAATCTAATTACGAGGCCAGTCGCGGGGGCACACTTTTACAATAAATCCACTGTAATTTATTAAAGGCACCCAACGCTAAAGTGGTAGTGGTTTGTAATTACTCTTTATACATAAAAGCTTGTTTCTAATATGTGTATAATATATTTTTAAAAGATATTTTTTCAATTTATATTTTGGCTATAAAAGCGCCACAGGCGCTACAAATATACCACAGAGTTGGTTTGACTCCATTTCATACTTTGAACTTCTGATTTCCACTAAAATATGTTTCGACATTTGAGCAAAAAGTTCGCAACACATTGAAATACCAGGTCCCTCTGACTACCTTGCTATACAAACGTGGAGCTAGAAATAAAATAAATTAGTTTGTAATATAACGTTATTACGTAAGTAAAACTAGCTATAAGTAAATTGGTTAAAGTGAAAAATACATTCTGACTGTGAAGACTCTGACTGAATCTGACGGTGTACTTGCTTGAAATCGAGATTCGAGACTCAACATAGATTCTTCTATAGTACCTAAGTCTAAAATACACTACTAACGTAACGAAAAGCATGCTATTGCTTGCAAGGCTGATGTGTTATGGCAACCATGTAGCCGAGACAAATAAAAACACGTATACTCTAAATTATATCAGTGTTTAAAAATAGTAATGTATATAATCTTTGACTATTTTTAAATAATAATATTAACAACAAAAGTAAAATAATACTGCGCAAAAAATCCGTAAGGCTTAGAATCGCGTATGTTGGTATTATTGCAGATAGATCAGATCATAGTCTACAATAATTATACTAACATACGCGGTTTCACTCAAAAAATTGCATCATAATAAAATTATTTACACACTTAGTAATATTATTATTATATTTCTAATATATTATATTCTTCTTATAATTTAATACGTAAATACTTTACTTGACTCCTTCGGCATCATTTTAATCATAACCACCAAGTTCAGAAGTATTTTCCTTGTTACCCTTAGAGTAATCAAAGTTTAAGTTAATTAACAGGAGAGGAACCCGAGTTATTAGCGATAAGGTACTCGGAACTTAACGCCGCGTTTTAACTTATTACGGGAGCGAGGAAATGAAAATATACAAATAAATTTACTATAAATTATATTGATGATAAGGCACATATTTATAGTTTTGATGTTGAGCGGATTCTCACTACAGTTAAAAAGTTAATATAGACAATAAATATATTTAATTTTTATATAGTGAGTTTCGTCTTAGACAATATATAAGTATATTCTAGGAAGAGGCCTGACGTGCAGTAGAAGACGATGCGATTGTAAACGGGACAGGTTGTAAGTTCTATCCCATCTCAAGAAAATAATTTCTTCAGTTAGAATAGAACCACACTACACAAACAATGCTTCAACCTGGCGGAAAGTGGAGAACGGATGTGTGTAAATGCAAAGGGAGTGTCTGAACTATAGGTTTCCAGGTTCTGCTGCCAACCCTGTGTGTGTTACAGCGTTATGCTAATAATCTTCTATTTAATAATACAAATACAGAGCGCGGAAACAAGTTGCGCAATGTCTCAAAAATTAGGTGGGGAGGTGGGCCAGGGAGTGTCATAACACTAACCATTTGGTTCCATTACCCTTCTATACTTGAGATACAAATGGAAATTATGTTTGTGAACTAAGAAGGTAGATGGCAATGAAGACAAAGGAACGCCCTAGTTTCAGGTGTTGAGGCTTATTGTAATGATGATTAGTCCTCTCTTGTTCCCACGAATTGTTGTTACTTTTGACAAAGAATAAAAATAAAATTAGAAATGCCATTCAGAAGTAAGTAGTTAGGTTTTTCTAAAGACTATTCTTAGACTCTTGACTAGACTAACTGTCTAGGCAATATTTTAAAGTTTTAACTTTGCGTACAATAAAAATACTCAAAGATCCGCCAGAAAGAAATTTTAAAACAACTCAGAAGAATCGTCATTGAGTTTTCTCATTTTGTTTGCAGTAGCAATCAATAAATTCAGTTCCTTAAAACACATTTTTTTACGTAAATGTTTCACTTAGTATATGCATCAAACAAAGGTTTAAAAATATACCTTAAAATGTACCCTTAAAATATGTTTCTTAAAAAACACATAACCTTACATAGTTATGCACATTTAATAATACTTCAAAAAAAATATTACCATTGACACTTCTGCTATATATTATAATCTTTGAACTAATAAACTGTGCGTCTAGTGAGAACTTTTCTCCACACCGTTTTATTTCAATTAACTTTATTGGTTATAAATAGTTGTAAATGTACTTTTCATTTAACTTCCAAAGATTAGGCGAAGCGTAGTATGAATAAGAAGTATAGAAGTATAAACGAAAATCTACAATTAGATTTATTTCTTCATTTTACAGTCATTTAAGTATAGACAATGTGGCAAAATTAGCCATCCTATCCTTTACAAAAAGTCTACCGTAAATTAAATATTATTTATAAAACTACAATAAATCTAAAGTTATTAAATTCTTTAAGATTTCAGGAAATAATAACGACCTATATTTTATTTATGCAAGTGCTTGCTCAAGGTACTTCATAGGCTTAATATTATTGGTTTAGTTTACTGCGATTGATAAGTATTACTGACATTAAGTATCGCCTGCCAATATGCATCCATTTGTATGGATTTAAATGATAAAAAAGTAGAAAATTATGCCTAAACATTTACAAGCCCATGCAAGCCATACAAGTTAGAATTAGCTCGAAAACGAAAAAAATATATAAACGCATTCGCTCATTAAGAGCAAAAGTTAAATTAACACATTATGACTTCTACTGTAAGGAAAGCGACCAACATAAATCTCATTTTTCCACATTCAGTTCTCGTCGCCCGCAATTTGCGAGCTTATCTTATACCGCTATATGTGTGATGCAAGCAAGATATGTTTAAAAATTCAAATTTTCTTTATGTTATTTATATTATAGCAAGCTTTTTCAGAAGTAATTATTTGATTCACTTTGGATATCATTTTTAGGTTTATACAGATGTTATTACTTTATATCATTATTAATTTATTTATTTAATGATTTAATTTTATTTAGTTTCAAGTTGTATCCCGTGGGGCGGGGCAGGCAAAGAGAATTTGGGAAATTATCTCATTTGATAATTTTAAGTGAAAAAATTTTAAACGGATTAATCGCATATATTGAATTTTAAACATTTTTGGAAACTCGACGTTTCGAACACTTTACACTTTACTTGTCCGTGGTCACGGGTAGACTATCCGTAGAGTAGAGGTAGAGTGAAGATTTTGGGTAAATATGTCTGTGTCAATGCCTGTTCATATTTCACTGTTGAATTCCGGTGCCATTATGTGGAGTTTAAATCTGTGGTCTTTAATCTTCTTTAAAGGATTAATAAATAAGATTTTTGTGGCAGAATAATTCTTAAGACACAATTCGTTATTTATTAGCATTGAAAAAGAAAGGGTTAGCGAATACGGGCAAGAGAAAACCAGCGTATTTAAAATTATTAAACGGATATTTCTAGCTTAATATTTTCCACTTCCCGCATAATTTCAGAGGAACATGCAGAAACCAGCCTACTGTTAAAAAAATTGATAAAAATTGTAATAAAAACATTGAAACAAGTTACTCTAAATAGCATCTAGCAGGGTATGAATGAAACTACCGAGTAGTCGTAGTCCGAGTTAAATATTAAAAACTAAATTATTTTAATAATTCATATTGATATATTTAGTTTCTGGTTGTGATGAATGTAAAAAAATCATCATAATGTAAAACGCTCTAATTAACAAATCATGTACAGATAAGCAATAACTAATGGTATAATACATTAATAAATCTCTCTATTCTATAAAATACTTTTTTGTTCTGTACGATTTTTTTGTATAATAGTTGTTGACGTAGAAAATTGATATTGATTGATGGAGTGCAAGCTGGAAGAAAAGGTGATCGTGAATATCGTGAATTGTGAGGCACTCGCGTGAGTGCCTATAATATGAAAAAAATATATGAAAAAAAATGTTGTGATTCTGTAAGAATTTGGATCAAGATGTAAATTGAGCAGCATTGAGCACAAAGCTAGAGTAAAAAGAAACTATGAAAAACTATTTTCTTACCTTAAGCGTTACTAAATATTTTCTTTTATTTTAGATTAAATAAATCTAATGTTGTTAACTATTTCACTTCATGTGACAATAGTTACGAAGGCACATCTAACTGAAAAGGCGATAGTTTTAGGCTAGATACGTATCCGATCCTTACTTGGTAAAATAAGGCACGGCGTTGTTTTCTGTCTCTGAACTCACGATATATTTTCGTACAATGGAATAACTTGACACTAGGTTCTCCCTTAATAATTTGCCGTAAGTAATTAAAAAAAATCTTCATATTAGTTTAAATATTTACGAATTAAATTTAACATGTATAAAGCCATGTATATCATAATCGTATTTAGTTATCACGTGACGTCAATAACAAACGCTAATTAAGTATATTGAATTGACATTGTCGTACGCATAACATTTCATTAGCTTTTACATTTATCAACAACAATGAATTTTAAATTATTTTACGCATCTTTTTAAAATTATTTCTCTCTACTAGTAATTGATGAGTAATGAAATAAATAGTATTTTCATGCTAAGCTTCACGCTTTACTCTACTCTCACGGGATTCGCAGATAGAAAATACTGTTAAGACACTCTGTTCCCCACAGACTAATCAATTCTCAAGATATTGCTTTGTAATGGTGGGGCTTAACGCAAATACAAAGATAAAGTAAGTATATTGGGTGAAAGAAACAGAATGACATATATATGTAGGTATTCGTAAAATAATTCCATGTCTCATGTCGTCGTCATGTAGTCTTGATTAGTGAAAATGATTAAATAAGTCTTCTAAGAACAAATATTTAAAGTCATGTTTATTAAAATCCGTTTCTACTTGATCTTGAATTTTATAAATAACTAACTAAAATAGAATTAGACGTTTGTCTAAAATAGAATAAAAAATTCTAAAATAATTTAAAGCCAAAAATGATTATATATAAAGATAAATTGTGGCTATTGAGTGAACGTAGTGTTATGACACTTTCTCTCACCGTTCTATTCCACCTTGCCACTTCCGAGGTACAGCGTAAACAAAAAAATATATAAAAATGATGCGGACCAAGTTCTTACAGTGTTTTAGCTGTTAATATGTGGAAATATAGATATGCTTTTAAAACATGGGCCTGTGGTATTTAATGCATTCAAAGATCAAATGCTATCTTAAAGCACTTTTCCAGTCTCTCGCACCCTTCAATCGGGTCGTGTTTGGATCGTTTACTATTGAAAATGATCTAAATATTATTTTTATTTAATTTTGTTTCAGTTAGAAAATTTTATAAGTGCATTGAAATATCTAACATAATATAATATAATAATATGTGCCTTTTCAACATTTTTGAACCTTTTTTGAACTTTGTTTTTATTTATGAGACAGTCACTCTTTCTTTGCGGTCTAATGGTTGCTAGTTAAGATGAAAGGTTGTGGAATAACACTTTAAAAATAGTAAAAATATTTAATAAACAGCATTCTCTCTTGCCATACGATAATTCTAATTATCTTTGGGTAGCGGAAATTTGTAAAAATCTCCCTACAGAAATGCTAGCAACATAAATAAGTTGTAACAAGCGTATAAAAATTTCGACGGAGCTTGGTGAGGACGGATGGCTTAGTGGTCAGAGCGCTTGAACGGTTTTGAAGAGGCGCAGGTTCAAATCCTGCTTCGTCCAAATTTTTATACGTTTTTAAATTTAGTATTTTTCTTTCCTAAGTGTGGAATAACACTTTAAAAATAGTAAAAAAATTTAAGATATCTTTGAATACAGCTAATAGCTTTGTTGCATTTTTATTCGAGTGATATTTGTGCATTATTATATGTTATACATAAAACGTACGTCTTTTAGATAAACGATAAAGGATAATCCCTTCAGAATCACATCGAAAAGGTAAATATTTTGTTATAGATAAGTATTTGTTAAAATATTTTATTGTCGTTGCTTCAGTGTTTGTGGCGCAATAGGTATACAGAGTTAAATGTATGAATAGAAGAAATATTTGATTTATTAAACGAGACGAGAAGTTAGAGTCGAATCGGACTCTTTCACCAAGAGTATCAATTTTTATATGAGCTATTTTACTTTATAAGAGTATCAATCTTTAGATTATAGTACAAAAATTGGTACAAAAAATCCAAACTGCCTGTCAACTGTAAGCGGCAGGCATTATCCAGGCGTATGTACCCCATTTGTTTTATATGCAATCAACTATACAATAAATATATGTTTTTTTCCTATGAAATACCCATAAACATTTTTGTTTCGTTTTTCTTTATTCGTTTTGTTCTCAACTTGGGCCAAAATTTCAAAACAGCTGGTCCTTGGGAAATACCCGATAGGTTTTGATTTCATACAAAATGTAGCAAAAATAACGAACGCCCCAATTAAAAAAACCGCAATTTCATTTTATCTAAATAGGTAAATAATAATTATTGATTGTCCTGAGCGGAAATCGAATCCACAACCACCGTTTTGATATTTTCCAGCCCGATAACTAGCAATATTTCTGTTACCATATGTCTGATCTCAGTATACAAAACCTTATTGTTTGCTATACACCCACTTTCGTCTGATAGTTTGCTATACACCCACTTTCGTCTTATAATTATATGGTGTTAGTATAATAATAAGCAAATTTATCAAAAATATTAATTAAAACATATTCTAATAAATAATTAAAATACATCAATATATTATCTCAATAAAATTTATATTTCATGTGGTGTGAATTTATTATTAAAGCTTTTTAATCTGCTACAGGCAGGTTTATTCAACAGTGATAAAGTGCTAACATGTCAAAGGCGGGACCAGTATCGTGTTGTTGTTTACAATACGTTAGGGTCAGACGTCAAACGGCGCGACGCAAACGTTTGGAAAGCCTAATCTTTGTTTACAAAAATTTTCAATACGTGCACATGCTTATAATTAAGCTTATAATTAAAGATTGATCATATAGTATCTAAATTTTTACTTCACTTTTTTAGCTACGCTATTTTCACGCTGTATTCATCATATATTCCTCTGAGGAAGGGCTTGATAGGTTACAATTAGGTAATATGCACTTTGCACAATCTGTCACCTTTTCACGGTAGCACGCTTGTATTGCCCCTGAGCTACGATAGGCCTCATTTCATTAGTTTTATTGCATATCTGAGGGATAATAATGAATATATTATAAAATTTAAATTGGACGACAACATACGGTAATTTCATGAAAGCTCTTGTAAAAATAAAATTACAATATTTCTGTCGAAATTAAGACTAATTCATAGCATGACCGCCGTATCTTGTGAAAGCCGCCGTATCTTCCTTTTCACACTTAATCGAGTATGTTACAAACGCACTTCGAGTTTACGTGTTATTTGATCAATATTGAATTCTTGCCCAAATCACTATAGGTAAAGCTTTCCTGTATTTTGGATACAACCTGATATGATTATATAATCTGATTAAATTACGTATAATATATGTAAAAATAACGTTAATAATGATGAAAAAACGTGGTGGAGTGTAGCAATGTAAATATGCTGGTTATAAGTTTTTTTTTGTTTTTTTTGTTAGTCTCCATATGGTTGAGTCAAATTATTCAAAAATATTCCACTTCTCCTGCTCTTGTAAGATAAAAAAATTTCAATCATTTATTTTGCTCACCTAGATGTATGTATGGGAATAACCGTAAGACAGAATAATCGTGAAACTAAAAATATATATTTATATATATAAAATACATAATTAAATGCTAGTTTGACCTATGATATATTGCGAATTTGAAGCAGTAATCAGCCTTGTGTTCAGATAAATTTTCCATTTTCCGATTGACACGATTTTCACTTCTTGTAAAATTTCCGAGAAATTGCGTTGGGTGGCGGAACTCAACGCTGCGGTGAGTCGTGCTATCAGAGCGAAGAAATTTATTTCCACGAATGTAAATCGAGCCCACTATAGTCGCGTTTACGATATATATCTTTTAAATTATAAAATTTTAATATGTTATAATGAAATCATGTAATCAAAAAGTTGGTAAAATTGTTAAAAAGAAATCATTTTTTTATGTTAATCAGTTTTATTCCCTTCAAAGTAATCCCCGTCCGAAAAACCGTACTTTTTCCAACGCGAAACTATCGGAATAGTCTTTTTTCGGTATAGCCTTCAAGACCTTTTTTGATTGTGTTTTTATCTACTTAATCCTGCCAAAACAGCGTCCCCGCATTAGCCTTTTAAGATTGCTGAATAACCAGAAATCACACGGAGCCAAATACGGTAGTTGCGGGACGATATGAGACAAGACTTGGCATAAAAGTCGCGAAATTCGATTAATGATTATAGCATCTAATAAAACTAGGTGCAAGTTGTGAAATAGCTTAACAAAATTACCTATTTTAAAAATATAAAAAACACTAGAAAACAGTTTTGGTGGTTTACCAAAACACGTGGTACTCGAAGATAATTAAATCTTGTAGTGAACAGTCAAGATCAAGATCAGACAAACGTTCCAGACAGACTTACCGGCATATTAAATCAGCATATTAAAAAAAACTTGCTTTCTAAACGCGAATTTGAAATGAAAATTTTAATTTGCTTTTGCTAATGCAGGCAACATAAGAATTGTATATAAATGATATGTGCACTACCACAAACGTGTGACTGTAAACGCGACGTTTATGTGTTCGATTGAAGGAGTATTTTTTTTAATATTTTTCATTTCTTTGCTTTGGTAACGAGGTAAGATGCAGTATTGAGGTCCTCCATTCAATACATAATGTCTCGAAAATTCAATGGAAAGTGTATATATATATATATATATATATATATATATATATATATATATATATATATATATATATATATATATATATATAAAAAATTAAAATACAAAATACTAGCTAATAATCTCGAATGTATTGACAAGTTATGGTTTGGTTTGAATTAGTTTGACAAAGATAAAAATCAAGATAATAATTCAATACAGATTTGAACCTATAATTAAAGTAAAACACGTGTGTTTCATTAAGTATTATTATTATAAAGATTTTGAAAATATATAGAACTAGAATACACGTCTTTTGGTGGTTTACCAAAACACGTGTAACTCGAAGGTAATTACATCTTGTTGTGAACAGTCAAGATTGTGATCAGACAAATGTTCCAGACAGTCTTACCAGTATATGAAATCCTCCTTTCCAAATGCGTATTTTAAATGACAATTTTAGTTTACTTTTGTGGCAACAAGACCAAAAAAAAAAACCTTTTTTGTATATTGCAACACTGTAAATAACATCGAATCTCGTTACCGAAAGGTAAGATAAAATTACAAGAGTCGAATTCGTCAAGATAAAAAATCGTAATTCTCATAACAGTTTACTCGAGACGTAATATCGTTGTTCTTTTATGATCCTCCCCACATTACGGATTTTGTGATGGTATCAGGTGGTTCTAAAAATTTTACCGAAAATTTAACCAAAGATGGGCCATAAAAAAATTCAGGAAATGTTTTCGTGTAAATATTATACTATAATGTCATTGTTT
>DWMZ01001882.1:0-15244 GCA_018249855.1 Eueides tales michaeli | reverse complement strand
AATAGCTCGCTTCTGAAAGACAAAGATTAACTTATTTTTACTATATTAAAGTGTTTATTCCATACTAAGGAAAGAAATATAGTTAATTTAATAACGTATAAAAAATTGAACGAAGCAAGATTTGAACCCGCGCCCATTGGAAACGTTTCAAGCGCTCTGACCAACTAAGCCATTAGTTCTCACCAAACTCCGTCGAAATTATTATAAGCTTGTTACAACTTATTTATGTATTGAGTACACGTCATGACCAATGTTGAGTGCTGCACGCATTCAAATGCCTTGGACAAGTTACAAAACATGCCAATAGCATCCGTCAAAAACTGTTAGGGTCTGATATACTACCCATTTTATATATAAGATTTTACTAAATTTTGTTAGGTCAGGAAACACACCATACTCTATGCAATTATTATATATATCGGCAAAATGATGAGCAACAGCGTCTATTATATAACTAATCAACTTGACAGAGATACCCCACAAATCTGATGTTTTCTTAACATCCAGGGTCTTGATGATGTCTCTTGAGTTGATTAGATTAAACTCGAAATTTACATTACATTTGTGAACGCTCCACTTAAGTAAAGACTCAGCGACGGTTGTGAAAGCTATAAGAGTTTTGGTTGAGTAAACTGGAATATCAGCAAAGATTTTTTCAAATTCAAATGCAACTTCTTGATCAGAGCTGGTAACGCATGAAATTGTGAACTTTTAATTTAAAATCATGATTGTAATTCTTACCTTTTCCAGTTTCACAATTTATGTTGTTCCATGTAATTTTTATTTTATCAGAAGAATTATAGACTGTACATTGACAGATTTATAGCCCATTAATCATAAAAATTGGGCAAAAATCAGGAGAGTAGGCTGGAAAAACAAAGAGACCAAGAAATATTCTTATAAAATTGTTTGATTTTTACATTAGCGGCATTGAGTTCCGCTACTCAACACACAGTGCCTCAAATTCGGCAGAATATGGGGAATCGAAGTGGAACGGAGTGTCTTAATATTAGTTTCCCAAATTACTCTGCCTACCTGCTCTGCATACAGCGTGAAGCTGAGTGAGTCAGTGAAATATATAGATTATCAATAAGTTATTTATAAAATGTATACTGTGGCAGACTTGTGTGCTATTACAGATACATAAGATGCATTAGTATATAAAAACTGTTACGTAAGTAAAGATAACCTCTTGACAAGAGTAGAATTCAAATGGATATAATAAAAATTATATTTTTTTAGTTATTAGTATTAACTTAAAATTAACTTCATTTTTTTATAATGTCTGATAGTTTTGTCTTATCAAAGTGAAAAGAAACAGGATGATTACAACGTTAAAAGTGTCTCTAATATGCAGCACAAAAAAAGTACGCACCTAAGGTTGCTATATTATTAACAATGATAGCGAGGCGATTTTCTGATAAAGAAGTTCAGCTGGATAAACAGAATGTAAGCAAAAGTATTTCATAAATTTAATTATAAATTTTACTTGATTCAGTTATCATTTTTTAAAGTTCAGATGCCCAATATATCTATCCAAATTAGAAAACTTGTGATAAAAGACCAAAAAATAGATATTTCGAAAAGGCCGATTGGTTGGAAATATGAAATAAATGAAGGTGCAGTGTGAAAAGTTTGTGAGAAACGTAAATGGTAGGAAAAGAAAAACCACACGGCGGCGGTGGAGATAAAAAAAATCCACCAACAACCAGCCGTGCAATACTCGAACGGATTGAAGGTTTCCGACCGAAATATTTAGAGAACGGTGACTTCTCTGATTCGCAAACCTAATAAGATTAAGCTTCTCAAATTCGCTAAAAATACGCTAAAAAGCCGGTTTCCTTTTTAAAAAAAGAAATTTAGAGGATATTTCCGGCCTCATTCGAAGGTTTATTTAAGCGATTCTCTTTTGGTTGAATAGGCATATGGCATGTTGTTTGTAAAATGTAGTGTTTTTTTTATACTAACGCGAGCAGGGGAGGTTGACATTTATATATATATATATATATATATATATATATATATATATATATATATATATATATATATATATACAAATTACTACTTAAGTGACTATCGTGGCGCAACGGCACAAGTGTGTAACTGTAATCGATAGGTTGTGAGCTCGATCCCCATTTGAGGAAATGAAATATTTCATATTTTCAATTTAGTTATTTAGTGATTCATTCCATCGCTCTGGTAACAAGGCAAAAGTTGAGTTCCGCCACTCAACACGCAATACCTCAAATTCGGCGGAAAGTGGGGAGCTGAAGTGGAATGGAGTATCTGAAAACTTAGTTTCCAAGTTCCCTTTGCCTACCTTGCTATGTGCAGGATACAGCTTGAAGCGAAAAAAAAACTACTTATGTATTCATACTTCTCTAGACAGTAGGTCAGATTACACACCGGTAATCGTCATAATAAGCGCCACGATTATTGAAAAACTAATGAAGGAGCGACTTTACACCAAAAACACTGGTTAATAAGCTTTCAGACCACATAATCGAACATCTCAACTCAAAGGTGTCACTTAAAACCGAATATGAGATTGAGAAGTTCGCAAATACTGTGATACACCTAATGCAAACAGCTGTATGGAAATTAACACCAATGGATCGATTAAGCAAGCAAGACAAGATAGCAGGAATTAAAAGAAAAAAATCTCGAAAACATATGGTTCAGAAGATTTGGCACTGTAGTCGTCATAAACAAGACAAAACTGCGTTAAACAAAGCAACTGCTGACTTAAAACAATATCTTAAAAACATTGAGAAGGAAACGCTATAGAAAAAATTATCTAACCCGTATCTTCAAGATGAAAACGAGTACTCCCTCCGGAACGCGGTAAAAAGTAACAAAGCAGCACCTTAGGCGAAACAGTTTCCTATCAAAAATAGTAACGTAGTACATAAAGCGTTCACAGCGAACTGCGGTGAAATGGAAATTGATTTGCAACTACATGTGTCAATCCAAAGCTGTTTATCCAGAGAAATCCAAACATAACTTATCAATGCCGGATTGAGGATAGGATATGTTCCAATAATATGAAAAATATCAAGATAATTATGATATTGAACCTGGTAAACCTCCGCACCTTGTATCTTCATATAGACCAATTAACCTACTTACTGAGGATCCTGTTACGTTAGATATTGTCTGTTGTTACGTTAAGAAGGCTAACACGAGAACTAAATGAGAATATAGTCACCCCCCAACATCAATTTGGTTTTAGAGTTGGCCATTCCACCATAGAACAGGTTCAATATTGCCCTGCTATTTCCTTGACGTACAACAGGCAAAGTATGACACTTGGGTTTGCTTTTAAAAATTACGAAGTAACTTCGTCACAATTTCTATTTGCTCCTGAAGTCCTACCTGATAGATAGAATGTTCCGAGTTAAAATCAATGATACCTTCTCCACCTTTTAAGATTTAAAAGCCGGGGTAGCCCAAGGCTTCATATTCGGCCTGATACCTTAAAATATGATTGATGTCATGCGCTGCTTGTCACTAATTACGCGTACTACCAGTAGTATAAATACGGAGTTTCAAGTTATGAGCATCATTACATTTTTAGTTACTGAACCGTAAACATCACCATGTTTGAGTCATCCTTGCATTCTATGAAATTACAGTACAGAGTGGTTATAAAATTTCTCACAAAGGAGAATAAAACGCCGAAGGAAATATTTGAAGAGATTTCTACAGTTTATGGGGAGTCTGTGTTTTCATTTGCCACTATAAAACATTAGAGCCGAGAATTGAAGCATGTCAGAGAGTCTTTGGAAAATAATCCCAGGTCAGAGCGTCCAAACACTGCAGTTACCGAAGAAAATATTGAAAATGTGAAAAAGCTTGTTTTGAAAGATCGGCGAATCAAATTGTGACACATAGCTGAAACCATAGCCATTAGTAAGGAATGAATTGACGATATTTTGCACAATCCTTTGCACATGCTAGAGGTGTGTGCATGATGGGTGCCAAAAATACTTACTCCGCTGGACAAAGAGCATCGCGTCACAACTTTAAAGGAGCTTATGGACATCTGTGATGATAATCTTGAAGTTATTTTTACTCGAATTGTCACCGTCGATGAAACATGGATCCGGCAGTACGACCCGGAGACAAAACAGGAGGAGGATTCTTTTTGTCGACTACCTTCCTAAAAATATAAGAAATGCATTGAAGTACAGGGAGACTTTATGAAAAATATTTTTTTTATACATCCATAACATAGAATGTTATAAAAGCAGCTAAATTAAGCCAGTCGGTCATTATCAACATCCATCGTTTGTTTTACTTTTTTATTGCAATGATTTCAATATATCAGAGGTCCATTAGAGTTTGGAATATTGCACTCTTTATTTTGTGACATACTTTATTAAATTTCTGTCTATATATCTATCTTAAAGATAATATCTTAAAATAGTGCCCAATCATTCAAGACTTATTAAATATAACACGTTTCATATCTTCATAAAATTTTTGGAATACTTAAGCTTATTGCAGTCACCAAAGCCAACCAATTCAGTCATTAATGTTACGAAAAAGTTTATTTATCGATAATGTCAGGTGTTTCCAAAGGTGTGAACAGTAATATTAAATACATGTATATACATTATATTATGAAATATTTGTATATGTATTGTATATAAAAAAAGAGTTTGCTATCATATTATGTATAATTTTTTGTAATCAAATTAAATATATAAACGACTTTATAAACTTTCAACTGATTTAAACTTTTTAAAACCAGTGTCCTTGTTTTGGTACATATACACATTTTATATAGGTTGTATTCCTTAGCACTAAACTTATAAGTCAATAATTAATCGCAATCATGTAATTCAAAACGTAAATATTTTAATATGAGTTATAACTAATAAATAGATACTAAAAGAGTTTTATATTCAGTAAAAACTTATTTTTACGTAATACATTTTAGCGTAACGTTGGTTTGTATTTCAAAATAAGTAAAAATTTAAAATTCTTTTGTTGCTATGATTTTTTACAACATTCGAAAAACAATAAATACGTATAGTAATAATATATATAGTATAGTAATAATTGATGTTTTCTTTTTATATTTTATATTTAAATACACCGATTCTATTTTTAGGGACATGTGATTGCCTCATGACAATGACAAAAGATACATAAAATTTTAGCCATACGAACGAGTTATTATTTCAACCACTATAATTTTTACAAGATTTTTTTTATTTCTTTGTCGACAAGTTTAGACAGCTCATGCTTGTTTCTGTTAGCAGTACTGTCAAGTAGATATTTTGATCAACACATTTGTCTAATGACATCTAACACCGACCCTCTGTTTTCTATGTTAAAATTAAAACAGATATTATTTAAAATTTTTCTTTTTTTTATTTTATATAAGTGATAAATTAATCTACAAACTATTAGTAAAGCTTCATTTTGGACTTTTGGCATTGTGGGTTAAGTAGAGGACCTTAACACTTTGCTCTGCCACAAGGCAAAGGTGGTCCAATCCAACTTCATCATCTAACTCAGAAATGGTTTCAGATTACTCTGGCTTTCTTTGTCGTAATCTGCACGCGTGACAGGTTATTCAACGATAGCAATTTCAATGGAGTATTATCAATTCTTTCCATACTGCGCTAAAACATCCGGGCTGGTAAAAAACATTACAGAAAATCAAACAAACTTATTGGTTTGACAAAATAAATTCTATTGTTCGAAAGTTTGTGGATAATTGTATTGTATGTCGAACATCCAAAGGAGGATCTGGTGCTATTCAAGTTTAACTACATCCAATATCCAAACCTAAGACAGCTTTCCAGGTCATCCACATGGATATAACCGGAAAACTGGGAACTACATATGACGATCAATATGTCATAGTCACCATTGATGCTTTCTCTAAATATGTTTTATTTTACTACGCCACTAATAAAAATCCACACAGTACATTAGCTGCTCTAAAGCGTACTGTGCACTTGTTTGGCACACCACTTCAAATTATAGTGGATGGTGGAAGAAAATTCCTCGGTGAATTTAAAGACTATTGTGATTATGTTGGTATAAATATTCACACTATAGCTCCAGGAGTTAGCAGAGCAAACAGTCAAGTTGAGAGAGTGATAGCTACTCTCAAGAATGCATTGGTGATGATCAAAAACTACGAAGTGGAACAATGGCACACTGTATTAGAAGAACTGCAACTAGCAATGAACTGCACAAGCCATCCTGTCACTGGGGTTTCTCCATCAACAATAATAACACAACGGAAACATTGTGTCCCGCCTGAACTACTCAGCTTGGTAAATATTGATGATCAAACTGCAGATATTGAAGCCCTCACTTATCAAATCGAACAAAAAATGTCTCGTTCCAGTGAACAAGACAGACTGCGATTTAATCTGCGTAAAGCGAAAATTCACCATTTTCATCAGAGTGCTCAGATAGATGAAATTGAGCCTATTGCATCTACTTCACAAGAAATATAACAAATTCAAATAGCTGACACCAATCTACAAAATTATACATAAATAAAGTAAGCATTCACTTTATATTACAAATTTAGGTAATAAAAGAATCGTCGAGAACCTACGAGACCCTCCGAGAACCTACGAGACCCTCCAAGAACCTACGATACCCTCCGAGAACCTACGAGACCCTCTGAGAACCTAGGAGACCCTACGAGACCCTACGAGTCCCTCCGAGACTCTCTGAGACCCTCCGAGACTCTCCGAGACCCTCCGAGAGCCTATAAAAATTTTGCATGAACTCTTTGAGTAATTGATAAATCTTAATACTTTATAACCAAACATACAAATCTATTGTATGTACGATCTTATACTTGCTTTGGTTACAGATACCGGCTCAAAAAAAATACTGTTAATTGCTACAGGTAAAAAGAAAAACAAATAAAAGGGAGGCTGGTGCAGAGCGCGCACCGCCTGTCAGTATGACCGTATCGGCGCATCTACTATAAATTGTTCCATTACAAATAATCATTTGATAAACTAAATTTATAAATAATCCCATTTCAATGAATTTGTGATTTATTATTGGTTTATAGTTTACTTATTAATTAATTAACTAAATTAACATGAGTTTAAATTACAATGAATTCATAATTTATAATTATTTGTTCTTGTAAATTTTATTTATTAAAATGGCAGCATTGTTATTGT
This sequence comes from Eueides tales michaeli, assembly GCA_018249855.1. Classification (NCBI taxonomy): domain Eukaryota; kingdom Metazoa; phylum Arthropoda; class Insecta; order Lepidoptera; family Nymphalidae; genus Eueides; species Eueides tales. Next base: position 8,069 of record DWMZ01001882.1, on the reverse strand, counting down.
TACTATAAATACGACTACGAAGGCACACTCGTGGCCTACCATGCCGCCATCAAGCTACAGAGAGCCCTTGATCTGTTGCCCAACTGGCTTGCGGAGTGGAGGCTCTCGCTCAACGTGGCGAAGACCCAAGCGATATTGTTTGGGGGCCACAGAAGATTGCCCCCTCCGCTGCGCCTTCAGGGACAGCAGATCCAATGGATGAAGCGCGCCACCTACCTCGGCGTCGTGGTCGACAGACGGTTGACCATGTCAGGGCAGGTCCAAAAAGCCGCCAACGCAGCGAAAGCAGCATTGTTCCTGCTGCGTCCCCTGCTACGCTCTTGCCTTCCTCTGAAGACGAAGCTATTGTTTTACACCAGGTACGTCAGGACGCACCTCACATACGCAGCCCCGGCGTGGTATGCTCTGGCGAGCCCTCGCCAACGAGATGTCCTACGAGTGGTCCAGAACACTGCCCTCCGGTGTGTTACCCAGGCTCCCTACTATGTTAGAAATTCAACAATCAAAAAGATCTTAGGATGGAGAGCCTGGAGGAACACATCGGCCGGCTCGCGTCCAACGCGTTCCGCCGTGCCGATGCATCGGACCACCCCCATCTCATTGACATCGCCCCTTGGCATACCCGCCTGACGCCCGACGACTACCCCGGGATCTTCTACGAACAGCCTAAGTAACGACTCCTGAGCCGCCACCTTGGTCGCTGGTTGCTTTAGCTGGGCCTCCCTCAGGTTACCGAGGGTCTCTCCCGGCTGAGCTGACCGCCCAGGTGGCACCTAGCTCACCCACCCAGATTTTTAAACCCTCTTTTACCACGCCACAAGGCATGTTTAAGAAACATCTTTCCTAGGGCCATCGGCCCAATCCAATGGCGCATCCATTTTAATGGGTGCCGCGTGAAACCACGGCCTAAAGGTTAACACCTTGGAGCCGTTTCCCGGTCCCTTAGGGACTGGATGTCAGAATTTTCGGTACTCGTGGCACTCTCAGTCGAGCTTTTGGACAGGGCACACCTCTGTGTTTGGTGTGAAACGAATTACGAGGCTTTGGAAAGACTTAACTTATTGTGAACTGACAATGAGTAACCAGCAGGATAACTCTTTTTAAAAATACAAACGGCGAATCTGCGTCGATATATATATATATATATATATATATATATATATATATATATATATATATATATATATATATATATATTTTGCTTCATGATAAATATTTTCATTAGTCTGACCAAGAGCAAACCCGTATTATTTAAGATTATATTCCTGTGCTGTAGTCATAATATTATTTTTGTCCTTTTTTTGAAATGAAACTTCTTGACGAAGGTTGAAATAATTTTTATGGCAAGACTAAAAATAGACATCACAATTTCCTTTTCATCTCGTTATACGTGATTATTTATATATGCGGTAACTTTTTAAGAAATATTTAACAATAACAAGTGATATAATAAACTAACTTATTGCAATTCGGTTAAATGAAGAAAAAGTGAGAAATCTTTTTTTGTTGTTTTCAAAAATCATTACGTGATGATTATCGATTATTTTTATGTTAACCTCTCTTTTGGTACAGTATTAATGAATACATTTTTTTTTAACTTAGCATTATTTAGTTATATTTTAAAGATGATGAACAAAAATATTCTCTTTTTTTTTAAACGAGAAAATAGCATTTTTTAAAGGAGAAAATTATTTTCAGCGTAGAGAGAATCTAGTATCATATTCTGTTCTGTACCGTTAACGCAGCAGTTAACTGACTCGTTAAGCTGCATTTTGGCTATAGATGAAATCCATTTTATAGTTAACTAGCTGTTACCCGCGATTTCGTCCGCGTTCACTATTTTGGTCATAGTGACTTACACATAAAAGATAGATATATGCTGTCGCGGACTTTCATTTAAGATAAATTATCCTACAGTAATTATCTTTATGTAACTCCAACAATTAAAAAAGTTTTTATTAAAATCCCATTTTCGAGTAATATGAGGAACGTACGTATTAAAAACCTCCTCCTTTTTTGCAGTCAGTTAATAAAATGAGATGATAGTCAGATACAGATTTCCCAATTGCGTTATTATACGAAAAAACCGCATCAGTGCCTTTCAAATTTGAGGGTTGTCCACGATTTCTCCAGGATTCCATCATCAGATCCTGATCTCCTTACAATGGGACCAATTGTGAAATATACCCTCTCGAACAAAAGAAGAATTTTGAAAATCGGTCCACTCATCTTCGAGTAATCGGGGAACATACATAAAAGAACCTCTTTTTTTATGTCGGTTAAAAATTCCTATAAATTTTAATTTATTATGTTATTCTGATAACAAAGCTATATTACTGCAAAGTTTCATGAAAATCCGTTCAGTAGTTTTTGCGTGAAAGAGTAACAAACATACACACATCCGTACAAACTTTCGGATTTATAATATTAATAAGATAAGATAAGATTAATAAGATTAACATCTTCAATTATTTTAAGGATTCGTGAAGAATTGTTATTATGTTATCTAAAGGGCTTGGATGTTACTTTAGCATAGATTCCAGGTCATTTGAAATTTGAGGGAATAAATCTGCTAACTGTTACGCAAAAGTAGCCATCTAGTGTGGCACTTTAAACTACTTTTTATTTCGTACCAGGATTTATTATCTCTTGCATCCACTCGTATGAATATGTACTGATCTTAATATGGTATAATTTACTACTATTCTACCTAATATCCTAAGGCGACTTTGGTTTTTTTTTTAAAAATGTACTGAACGGATTACTTCAACTATTTTTCGTTTGCTCCTTGGACATGCATGTACATCTGTACAACTGGCTAAGATCAAGTTCAGCGACAATTAAATGTGTAAAAGTAACCTTGGCGAAGCTTCTTCTTCTCATATCCTTTTCACCTATCCTAAGTTAGCCTAGCCTTACACTGTGTTCTTCCATATGAAGTACCCCGTCCCCTTAATGTTCAATGATTGTGTTTAGTCCTCTACGTAAATTTTTTTTAAATATATTAGGCGTAACAAAATAAAATTCTAAGCCAACATTATTGTAAATATTATTATACATTATTATATTATTGCTATTACTAGCCTACTATTTTTATATTTTGTATAAATTTATTATTTTGTTTTATGTGATGGCAATTTTCTTACTGGATATCTTTTGATATGCATACTCATGTATATTTTTTTTACCATACAACCTCCTTCATTCATTGTGAGATCGGCGAAGTGATTCTGTGCTCAAATGGCACTCTCGGAATGCCATTACTAGAGAACTGAACTGAACTTAATTGAAATCCAGTGCTCGTTGTCTATTTTCATTCGTAAATTTGACGTTCACTTTTCAATACATTCAGTCTGTGAACAAGAGGAAATAAGCAAACAGAGGTTTTCAATACTAAATTATCTATATGATTAAAAAAGACAAAAAAAAAGATTGATCAAATAGTAAATAATAGTAGTAGTGATGGCACGGCCGATACATATAATAGTAGTGATGGCACGGCCGGCCTTGGTATTTCTGACGGAAACCCAAATTGCCCGACCGAGATACACAGCCTGTCGTCAATACCCCGGCTACAAAATAGTACATAATTTTATACCTCATGCTAGGCCGTTATCAAATTAGAAGGTCGGGACCTGTCCAAAATGTGGCTCTGTGTGGACTCGGACGATCGTGTTCAAATCTACTCATCCCTGTACTGGTCCTATAGTGGTAATGCAGAAATGGTTCGGCTCATAAAGCACATGCAAACGGCTATCGACGACGCGATCGCAAAGATCCCAACACAGACATCGTGATACTTGGCGATTTTAATGCGCATAATACCAGTTGGCTGGGGTCACGCACCACCAACCACGCGGGGAGAGCTGTATTCGACCTTGCTGGGACGAATGGATTGTCCCAATCGGTCAACCTAGTCGCCTACGCGAATCCCGAACGTGGACAGCCACAACGGGTCCTTATTGGACCTTCTGCTGACCTCACATCCGAAACAGTCCCAGGTTGTCATCGATGCCTCCTTATGGTTTTTAGATCACTGCCTGGTCCTGCCACAACACTTCGTGTATTGGGCCCCTTTATCGTGGCAGTCACAGAACATCAGCGACTCAGCGCGTCTCGCACTACAAGTTAGCAGATTAGGATGGGATGCGTAAATTTTACTCATCTTATCCACGTGGTACTCCACTTACCCCTAGTGCTTTTGCCACTGCTGTCGCCGACGTGGTTCTGCAGAGTATGGAACTTTACATTCCTAGCTCTATTGTGTCAATTGGTGGCAAGTCACAGTCTTAGTAGTTCGATACTTCTTGCAAAACTTGCTGCTGCCAGCAAGCGCGAGACATATTGAAACTGGGCCGAGGCACTGGTGACTGATGTCATTAAATAAGCTTTCTCGCCAGTTTTGGGCCCTCTCAAAGGCTGCCCTTGGCAACTTTAGTCAGCCTTCGGTTCCGCAACTACTCACAGGAAATAACATCGGCGTACGTATCGTAACGAGAAAGCCGAACTCTTGGACGCTCTCTTTGCCTCGAACTCGACTATGGATGACCGAAGAACAACGCCGTCGACCATCCCACGATATCAGAGCTCAATGCGTGACATTAAATTCAGTCAAAAAGCTGTTAGGCGAGCTCTGTCTTCCTTGGACATCCACAAGTCAAGTGGGCCAGATGGCATTTCTCCTCTTGTGCTCCGTTCATGTGCTTCTGAGCTGTCACCGGTGCTAATGCATCTATTTCGGCACTCTTATTCAGTCAGCGTAGTCGCAGGTTCGTGGGAGAGCGCTATTATTCGCCCGATTCTGAAAAACGGCGATGGCTCCGATCTTACTACAGGCCTAATAATATCACCTCCGTGCTCTCATAAGTTATAGAGAGCATGACAAATAACCTGCTCTTGGTATTTGGTCCTGCTATTTGGAGGATTACCGATTAATTAATCTCTTATGGAATACTATTCTCGCCTCTGTACTGGTGCACCCCAGTATTAGTTTGAACTATTTGATCGCATACAACGTAGAGACGTTCTAGTCGTTACGGACTTAATGATCTGTAAGGGGCTTGATACTGTGGCTTTGCACAGAGACGTATCCTCGCTGTGCTTTCTTTACCGCAATTATAACGAGGAGTGTTTAGAAAAGTGTTTGACTTCGTACCTGCCACCTAATTTTCTAACCGCACAGTTCGTCACAAACTGAAGTACCATCGACATCATCTGGACACATGGCACTTACACTGTGCGGTTTCCTAGGATTTTTTTTCGACGCGTCATACATATGTGGAACTACCTTCCGAGGCAGTATTTCCAAATTGATACTACATGGGTACCTTTAAAAAGCGCGTCTACCTCCGCCTAAAAGACCGGGAACGCACCTGTAGCTCCCCTGGTGTTACACGGAGCCATGGGCTTCGGTGATCACTCACAATAACTCCAAAAAAAAAGGAAAAACAATGACGAAAGTTGAGCAGAAATTGAGTAACAGAGTGTCTAAACATTAAGTTATTGCTGGCTACCCTGTTGTATGCGAGATACGCCGTCGGGCATATTCTTTGCACTAAAATAAGACTAAGGAATAAATAGACAAGACAAGTTTATTTTTGTAAAATATTTTTCTTTACAAATCACTTCTAGCATATTTCTGTTTTTACATCGCAGGAATGCAAACTTAATTAATGGCGTCTCAGCCACATCTCACAATAAGACCGTCTTCAATCTTGCCTGTATAGGGTTTTTCACCTTAATTTAAAAGAGAACTTCGTCTAAGTGACTTTTATTGCAAGCAACAAAGATTCCTCAACAATTTACAAGCAAACAAATGTACACGCTTATTTTTCTTAAAGTTTTGCCCATTCCCGTCATTTTAATATCTTAAGGTAGGCCAGTATTTCCTCGCTTCTAAAACAGTAAATTTGCAAAATGTAATTCTACCTTGTTTTTTGTTTACTTTTATCATTTCTTTCTTTTTCTTTCTTTAGACAATAAATTGTTGTTTATGTGGTTTGAATTAAGGAATTTACGAAATTAAAGTTCTGTTTCTTTTGATATGTCAATCTTAATATGAAGTGCTTAAAGTTTTATTTAGCTTTACTTAAAAAGGAAAAATAAAAATAATTTATTTTGATTTTACGTATGAATTTAATACATAATTATAATATTTTTATTTGTTAACGCTTTTGCACTAGAAATATGAGACTTTTACAGAGTAAGGTTAAGTTAAGTTAAGGACTCAAATAACCTATAAAACAATAAAATACATATAAACTTATAAGTTTTTAATATAGAATCTTTTACAAAGATGTTAGCTTTTTGTTTTTCATTTGTTACATTTGATATATTATACATACAAATTATATATAGATACTCATCTTAATTGGATCTCTATTAAACATACATTCCCCTTTTAGGTACCTTTTTACCGTACGACTTACTTTACTGGGTCGCTTGAAATAATCAAAGACAACTGAACAAAATGTAATTTCTCACTTGCTATTACATACTAAGTTGCATGCAGACCTAATTAAAGCGTATTACAGAAAGCTCTTTACAAGGCTGTGCAAGTCAAACATTTAAAAAAAAAAATTTTTATCTAAATTAATGAAAAGTTTAATTTTGTGTCACCTGTTTTACATCCTTTAGTTTCTCTTAAATATACTCGCTGGGCTAATAAGTTCAACTTAATTAAGTGGAAAATTTTGCTATAAAATTGTGCACTCCTTTATAGGTGTCGTTTTCTGTCTAGTTAGTATTATATTATAGATACACTTATTTATAATATAGATTGTTTTATAGCATGCTAGTCCAATTTCATGGAAGCGAAATTATTTGTATAAATTTTGATAGAGATAGCCTAGCTTTATAAGCATAATAAGTGTGATTAACTTAAATTGCTATTTTATGCGTTAAATTCAGTCTTAATACTGCTGTCAGGAATGGCTCTTTGAGCTCTCTCAACTTTCATCATTTGAGACTTATATGATCCTCCCCAACAATTAATGCAGTACATTATAACTTATTGACATAAAACGAAATATACAGTTATGATTACATCACGGTAATTTTTGAAGATCACATTTACTTTGCGTAGCATTATTGACAGATTATTGATATGTGTTACAAAATTCAATTTGTTGTCAATATCAACCCCCAAATATTTCACTACTTTAATCCGCTGGAGTGGTCTACACGAACAGAAAAACTTAAACGGATGATTACAAGAATGTGCTAATAGGTGAAGATTCAATGGAACTAATGTTTTAAGAATGGAGATGGTAAGATATTTAGTTTTCTCAGAGTTATGTGTCAGTAGGTGGCTATTAAGCCATTTTTAACATTGTTGATGCCTTCTTGAGCATGATAAAAGACTACAGATGTAGATTTAACGTTAAAAATAAGTGACGTATCATCAGCAAATGTTATGATATTACTACTAACACAAATCGTTAACATAGATTATAAATAGGGTTGGTGCAAGTATAATGCCCTGTGGAACTCTGTATGTTATAGAGTGGTCATTAGTTACCCACTCACTTATTTTAACTTTTTGTGAGCGTCCACTTAAATAGGATTTCAAAAGTTCCAGGGCTAGTTAACAACATTAGAATTGAGACAGTGTCAAAAGCCTTGGCTAGATCTAGAAAGACTGCGATAATTTTTTTCTGGTCATCAAGACTTATTGCAACATAATCAGTTAGAGAATATACGGCATCTGAGATTGATCTTCCTTTTCGAAATCCAAATTGATTAGTTGACGGAAGCTTACTAGATTCTAAGAAATGATCCAAACTTTTATTTATTAACTTTTCGAGTAGTTTAGATAAAGAAGGTAAGATAGATATTGGCCTGTAGTTTTCGACACAGTCTTTTTTCATACCTTGTAGATTGGAATAAAAGTCGCAGAAAATTCTCTCTGATAATAGGGCAAGATCATATACATATATATGTATATATATATGTATATATATATATATATATATATATATATATATATATATATATATATATATATATATATATATATATATATATATATATATATATATATATATATATATATATTTATATATATATAT
>DWMZ01001881.1:0-15250 GCA_018249855.1 Eueides tales michaeli | reverse complement strand
ATATATATTTATATATATATATATATATATATATATATATATATATATATATATATATATATATATATATATATATATATATATATATATATATATATATATATATATATATATATATATATATAAACCTTAAACACCCTACCCTACCCTGCCCGCGGCAGTATGTCCAGCTCGATACGTCATGGGTATTTTCAAAAAGCACGTCTACCTCCACCTTAAAGGCCGACAACGCACCTATAAAAAAAATTGTGGGAATAGATGTTTTTTTTTTAATGAAAAAGACACGGCAAACGAGCGTACGGGTCACCTGATGGTAGGTGATCACCGCCACCCACGGCCCCGTGTAGCAGCAGAGGAGCTACAGGAGCGATGTCGGTCTGTAAGGTGTATGGGCGCCGGGGCCCGGTATTACCCAATGCGAATCGCAGTGGCCAAAACCACTAATTAACACCGGTCTTAAATGCCGGGGATGGTAATGATCCGGTCGAGCCTGCCCATGCGTGTTGCCGTTGCTGACAACGTGACCCACCCTACACGTACTTTATTCGCCTCTTACGACACCATCAGTACCAGGGTGATCCTATTCTAAACCGGAATCACACGGCTAAAACATCACATGTTTGTCCTACTCTCACGAAAAACCTACTAAATGGATTTAGATTTAATTTTATAATAATATAGTTTTTATTTCAGAATAATACATAGGCCACAGATTATGTCCAGGTGGTAAATAATTTGGCTATAATATTACAATAAGGTCAAGCGCATGAAGCCGCGTTTTGTTCGCTTGTACTTAAATATAATGAACGTAATACTAAATGTAAAATACAAAATTTAAAAACGAGTAAAATATTGAACCAAGCAGTATTTGAACCCGCGCCTCTTGGAAACCGTCTAAGCGCTCTGATCTACTAAGCCATTCTCATCAAGCTCTGTCGAATTTTATACGCTTGTTACAACTTATTTATGTTGTCAGCATCTCTGTAGGGAGATTTTTACAAATTTCCGTTACACAAAGACAATTCGTTAGAATTATCGTTTGGCAAGAGAGAATGCTATTTATTAAATATATTTACTATTTGTAAAGTGTTATTCCATACTTAGGAAAGAAAAATACTAAATTTAAAAACATATAAAAATTTGAACGAAACAGGATTTGAACCCGCGCCTCTTGGAAACCGTCCAAGCGCTCTGACCAACTAAGCCATTCGTTCCCATCAAGCTCCGTCGGAACTCTTATACGCTTGTTACAACTTATTTTTTCTTCTCATATCGGTACGGCTTTCCATATGGTTATACAGTTCTAAATATCGTTGAAAAAATTGAATGTTTTATCTGCAAGTATCATGTAAATTTTGTTTATTTGCTTTAAATCTATATCCGAACTGCACCAATAAAATCTAAGCAATTATATGAAAACCAGTGTAATATTTTTTTTCGCTGACATTATTCTCGTGTTTAATTCTACATATATAGACTACTACCTGTTACCCGCGACTTCGTCCGCGTTCCCTATTTTGGTCATAGTGACTTACACATAAAAGATAGATATATACTGTCGCGGACTTTTATTTAGAACTATTTAAGATAAATAATCCTACAGTAATTATCTTTGTGTAACTCCAACGATAAAAAACAGTTTTTTTTAAATCTTCGAGTAATCTGAGGAACATACGTATTAAGAACCTCCTCCTTTTTTGCAGTCGGTTAATAAAATGAGATGATAGTCAAATACAGATCTCCCAATTGCGTTATTATACGAAAAAATCGCATCAGTGCCTTACAAATTTGAGGGTTGCCCTCGATTTCTCCAGGATTCCATCATCAGATCCTGATCTCCTTACCATGGGACCAATTGTGAAATATACCCTCTCGAACAAAAAAAGAATTTTGAAAATCGGTCCTCCCATCTTCGAGTAATCGGGGAACATACATAAAAAACCTGCTTTTTTATGTCGGTTAAAATCCCTATAAATTTTAACTTATTATTCGGATATCAAAGCTATATTACTGCAAAGTTTCATGAAAATCCGTTGAGTAGTTTTTGCGTGAAAGAGTAACAAACATACACAGAAAGAGTAACAAACATACACACATCCGTACAAACTTTCGGATTTATAATATTAATAAGAATAAGATGTATGCATGTATAGTTTTTTTTCGTTACCAGTGACTTTAAACATAGGAGTGCGTGGGTCATGTCAACCATTCACAGTGATATTGTTTTTCTATTGTATTTAATCTCTCTTTTAAGCTTTCTAAAATAAGAATTGGATTTTTTTTATTGGCTTTCTAGGAATATGCCTACAGTCGCGTTCGTGTCCCTGCGCCATGACAGGCCTCTAATTTGTGAGATTGTTTGTGTAATATGCTTGTGAGTATTTTGTAACGATAACAATTGTATAACTTTTTGTACTCTGGTACTGAACAAAAAAAACATTTTTTTTAGCTTCACGCTGTATCCCGCACGAGGCAGGGTAGGCAGAGGGAACCCGGGAACCTAGTGTTAAGATACTCCGTTCCACTTCCGTTCCCCACTTTCCGCCGAATTTGAGGCATTGCGTGTTGAGTGGGGGAACTCAACGCCGCGCTTTACCAGAGCGAAGAAATGAAACATTAAATATGTTAATTGAAAATATTAAATATTTCATTTCCTCGACTGAGGATCGAACCTAGAACCTGTCGGTTACACCCACACGCTTGTGCCGCTGCGCCAAGACAGGCCTCAAAAAAAAGCTTTCATTGCTACACACAGCTGCCATGTTTCTTTTTTTTTTTTAATCTAACGGTACCTAAATTATGCACAATATGGAAGATGTGAGGTAAATAAAGTATTCAAATTCAAAATATTCTTTACTATTCTTTTGCAAGCATTTTTGAATCGTCAAAGGAACATAAAATGACCACCGGCTCGGAATGCGGTTCTGCTGAGAAGAGCCGTCTAGAAACTAAACAGTTGCTCTGTTCAATATTGAATAACGTTACAATTTCATTGTTTAATACAATGGTGACTATCCTGCATGACATTCAAATGATCCTAATTAAATACATTTTCATCGTTCAAATATTCTTGGACAGTGTAAGTAAGCTTTCTTAGTTAAGAGTGCTTTAACTTTTACTTTAAATTTCTCCAGTGGCAAATTCAAAATACACTGCGGAATACTATTATAGATACGTATACTCAGACCCATAAATTATTTATAAAAGTAAATAAAGGCGATAACAAGGCGTCACAAGTTTGTCCTTATTTCTCGTCCATATCGTGTATATATAACATGTATACAAAATGCGCGAGAAAAACAGCCTTTGCTAAAATTAAAATACCATTCAATTTAATTTATTCGTTTTCATGATGATTCTTTGACGCATATCGTATCCGCTTTAGCCTAGACCCGGTTCAGTTTGGCTCGTGTGTACCGTAAATAGACTAGCTTATTCTTTCTGGTTTACTTCAATAATATATTTTGATATAGCTTCCGTTTTTTTTCAATCAAAATTTCAATATTCATCTTGACACACTTGCACAAGATGGTCTAACAATTAATTGAATAATTTTGTCGTTTTTTTAGGAGGCTTAAGTTTATTGTTGATATTTTATTAGCATTGCGTACCTCTAAAGGAAACACAGCTGACTTTCTAGCAAATTATTTGTAAATAATTAACATTGTTTTGCTTTTTATTTGAAAAAGGGACAAACAATTTTTTTGTTCTATCTAACTCTTCTGGCAAGAGTTTCATCCTTTAGCGTTAAAGTAATTTTTTTGTATACCTTAGATTTCGAGGGATCGATACGTAACTCACAAGATGTGCACCAATTATTTTAATTAATATTACGAATAATGTTAACGTTATTCCGTAATTTTCCTTGGAAACCAATATAATAAAAAAAATTATATGACTTTTAATATCACTACAATCAACTAGAGCAAGATAAAAATTAGAATTACTAGGAGGAAATATTGAAAAACGAGAGGATTTAGTTTTTTCTGATCGAGATCAAGATTATACGAAATAGTATGATCACCATCCAACTCCAAGTAGTTGTAAAAATTTCCAGGCGTTAAGAGGTCTTTAATTAAGGGTCTTTTCAGATTTTTTTAGCAGGAAATTAATTGTAAAAATTTAAAAGGTTTTACTATTTTCAAAATGTTATTCCACACTTAGGAAAGAAAAATACTAAATTTTAAAAACGTACAAAATTTTGAGCAAAACAGGATCGACCCCGCGCTTCTTGGAAAGCGTCCAAGCGCTCTGACCAACTAAGCCATACGTTCAAGCTACGTCGATATTCTTATACGCTTTTTACAACTTATTTATAAGTTACTTAGTTAAAAGTTACTTTTTGAAGAATCGTTCGTTCAGATTTTTTCCTTAATTTACGTTGTTAGTTCTTATTTCGAAATTTTAGAGCCAAATTTTAGAACTGATGGGCTACGGAAGTATTTTATAGGTTTTTATTACGTGGCAAGTTTAATAAAATATGCAGAAAAATAATCGTATTTGATTATGCTGACTTAATTAAGAAGATACAATTAAAAAGAAGCCTCACTTTTAATTGCTTTAAGGGAACATAGACTTAAATATTTAATTCCAAAAATTCTTCTTTCTACCTCAAAAAGTTTTCTTTTAACTTTTAACCTTAATATTATACATATTGAGTATTTCTGAAATTAATTCTATTAATTGATTTCCCAAAAATTCAGAATACAAATATGACATACTAACAACGTTTTTACTAAACAGTTATTATATTCAAATAAAGTGTTAAGTAAATTTATCAATCGATCATAATTATCATAGATAACAAAACAATTTTAACCTGGTATTTGTATATAAAGCCGAGAAAAAATAATCATGCAAAACACATCTAAAATGGCGTTCAGAGTTTGTTTTTTGGTTATAGGCCTCCTTGTCGGAAGTTATGGTGAGGTTTTTTTTAAATTTATTAACTGAAAAGAAGATATGTATAGAGTATACAGCGTGGTTGTAAAATTTAGTAACATTTACAGTTTTTTTTTTTAAATATTTTTAAAGTATTGTTCCACACTTACTAAAGTTTAAAACGTATAAAAATTTTGTATTTAACATATACAGGTTTTAATATAAAAATGATGGTTATAAGTCCGAATGCTTTTTTTAAAGAAAAGAAGGGAACTTTTATAGGATCTGTTTTGTTCGTCTAAGACTATTTATTTCTAGATCACATAGAGGTGTTAAGCTGGAATTAATATTTATTATTATTTTATTAATATTAATTCAGTTTTGTGGTCCCATGGTTTTATTTATCCACAATTTTTCTCCGTTTCATATGAATTTCGCCGTGAAATGAAAACCTATATGGTAATACTCGTAAACCAACGAAAATGAAACCCGTAAACCAACGATAAGATTAGGCAGGAAGTGAGACTATAATTGGATTTTATTTTTTATTTTTCACTTTCCGAAGGTAAAGGTAAAGGTTTTGAGGTATTGCGTGTTGAGTGGCGTAATTCAACCCTACACTTTGCCTTGTTATTAGAGCGAAGAAATTTAAATAATAAATATTTCTCTTTCTCAGCTTCACGTTGAATCCCGCACATGGCAGCGTTATTAAGATACTCCTTTCCGTTACCCAGTTTCCGCTGAATACGAGGCATTTCGTGTTCAGTGGCGAAACTCAACGCCACGCTTAGCCTTAAAATATTACCTATTTCATTTGAAAATATCCCAGCGCCACGACTTTATTGTGTTTACTAATCAAGAAGAAATATCAAAAATATTTTATAGAACCAATCATGTCGATTGGGCACGTAACATAATGATTTTATATTTAATTTTTTTTATATTTGAGGCCTGTCGTGGCGCAACGGCACAAGCGTGTGGCTGTATCCGATTGGTTCTGGATTCGATCCCCACTCGAGGAAATGAAATATTTAATATTTTCAATTTAATGTTTCATTTCTTCGCTCTGGTAATAAGGGAAAGCGCGGCGTTGTGTTCTATCACTCAACACGCAATACCTCAAATTCGGCGGAAAGTGGGGAACAGAAATGGAGCGGAGTGTCTTAACATTAGATTCCCGGGTTCCCTCCGCCTACCCTGTCTTGTGCGGGATACAGCGTGAAGCTACAAAAAAAAATATATACGCCATAGATTTTGATCTATGCCATTTTTGTTCTACTCTTTGTTTCTACTTCACATTAAAAATGCAAATTCCAGGTTTATTCCCGAAATTGGTACAGAACCCTCAGCGGTCGAGTCCCACTCGCACTTAACCAATTTTTTTTATTTATTCATGTCATCAAATAAATCCCTTTCAATTTAAATAAATACTATCAATTAAGCCGATAAATTATCGTATAAATTGCACAATGTGATGATATATATTGTGATTATGTTTTGATTGAAACGATTAAATAAATCTAAGTATTGCACAATTGGTATTTTAAGTCGATATATCTGTTTGTTTTTTATTGCGCAATTCAAGCAGGTATAATGATTTGTTCATGTCCTATTTATTTTACATTTTACAATTCACATACTTAAGACAGTTGTGGGTTCGAATCCTATCCGAATGGGAAATGGAGGAATGAAACATTTTATATTTTAATTTTCTTTCTTTCTCACTCAGCTTCACGCTGTATTCCGCACACGGCAGAGTAGGCAGAAACAACTTGGAAACTAGTGCTAAGACACTCCGTTCCACTTCCGCTCCCCACTTTCCGCTGAATTTGAGTCATTGCGTGTTGAGTTGAGTTGAGTGCTCAATGCCGCTCTTTGCCTTATAACCACAGCGAAGCAACGAAAACATTAAATATTTAATTTGAAAATATTAAATATTTCTTTTCCTCGAGTGGTGATCGCATCCACAACCTATCGTTTACAGTCACTTGCGCCACTGCGCCACGACAGGCCTCAAACAGACCTTCTTTCTTGGAAACGATGCAAAGCACTGCGCTGAGTTTTGCCACTTAAAACGCTTCGTGTATACGGGAGATAATGAGAAATAAAAATGTCTGAAATGTTTTAAGCTCGAAACTGATTTATGTATATATAGATAATAATTAGTTAATTCTATAAAAAAAAATGTTGAAAAAAGAATATAAGAAATTGAAGAGATTTTTAATACAGCAAAGCGGTAATAACCAATAGTATCTATCTATACCATTACGTAAAAAACATAAATGGGAAACGAGATCCAAGTTGACGTCAGTTTTAGCTTCATCACATAGCAGGTTAGAGAGAACTTGGGAACCTAGTGTTAAAACACTCCGTTCCCATTAAAAACACTTTCGTTTTCCACATTCCGCCGAATTTGAGGCATTATGCCATTAAGTACATACTTATTTTATAATCACAAATGTTTTCAGCCTTGCCAGCTCAGCAGGATGTATCCCTTTTCGACCACACGGATCCTAACGCCCGTATCGTCGGAGGTACAGTAGCGGGGGTTGTGCCCCACATGGTGGCTCTTACCAGCGGGGTTCTAATCAGAGGCTTAATGTGTGGAGCTTCCTTGATCACGAATAGACATGTTCTCACTGCAGCACATTGTATCGTCCCTGTGTCTATTGGGAGTAACTTGATTTCGTAAGTTTGGTGTTTTCTTTTAGTACGATTTTATATTAACATTTAGGCCTGTCGTAGAGCAGAGGTATAAGCGTGCGACTGTAAGCGTGACAGGTTGTGGGTTCAATTCGAACTTGAGAAAAGCACTTAATTATTATTTTCATCGTGCCATTGTGATCCACCACTCAGCGCGCGATGCTCAATTTGGTGGAAAGTGAGGAACGAAACAGAATGTCTTAACGATAGATTCCCTCTGCAGAATAAGTAGAGGGAGCTTTGAACCCTGTAAAACAGAAGTGTCTGTCTGTGATTTCGAAAGAAGTGTACTTTTTTAAATGGTTATAGTTATTCACATGATTCTAAAATACAAAAAAGTGATTTTTGAGATTTCAAGATAGCTTTTTTAATAAACTTTATTTCTTCCATTTCCATTACACAGATCGTTCAGGGGTGTCGTCGGTACCAGCAATTGGAACTCCGGAGGCACTCAAATTATATTCTCCCGTGGTATAATTCACTCCAGCTACGCGCCCATACCTATTTTGAAGAATGATATTGGTATTTTGGTGAGCAGCACAAATATTGCTCTGAGCGATACCATCGGTCTTGTCGGTATAAGTAACGCTTGGGCAGGTGCTGCAGTTCCTACTACTGTTACTGGATGGGGAAGAACTCGCGTAAGTTACCTTTTTCTTAATTTTAAAAAAATTGGTTTGCTTAGTGGTGGAACTGAACACGCTTTGGTAATGAGAGGTTATGACTGAGGCTGTATTTAAGATTGTCGTGGCGCACTCAATCGATTATAGGTTTGATTCTATTTCTGAAAAATTATTATTCTCATATCTAGTAACTCTGGTAAAGAAGAGGAGCGTTGAGTATCGCCACTCAACACGAAAAGCATCGAAAATTAGCCATCACCTTCCTTGATATAATCAGTCACGCTGTATCCCATGTATGTAGCACATGGCAGGGTAGACAAAGGGAACTTGGGAACCTAGTGTTGAGACACTCCGTTCCATTTCCGTTCCCCGTATATAGGATACACTTTCCGCCGTATTTAGGACAAAGCGTGTTGAGTGGTGGTGACTCTGATAACAAGATAAAACTGGTCTGATAAAAAGAAATTAAAACATTATATATTTTAATTGAGCATATTCAATATTTAATTTTTACCAATGGGGATCGAACTCACAACCTGTCGTCCAGCTTTCTTGATATATGAAGTTGAAATACAGCATAATTTTACAATTTTATTTACAGGCCGGTGGATCGCTTTCAGCAGTTTTATTACGATTGGATGCTCAAACAATTGATGGGGACGAATGTGTACAACGAGTGGCTCAACGAGTTATAGAACTTAATGTTAGAGGAGCACCTGTGGTGGACCCCGCCCTTGAAATCTGTACGTTCCACTCTGCTGGGCATGGAACTTGCAATGTGAGTATTAATTTATGATAAAAAAAATAATATAAATAACTAGGGGGCTCCGCCCCCTGCTCGCTTCGCTCGCTAACCCTCGATCACCTTTTCTTCCAGCTTGCACTCGATCAATCAATATCAATTTTCTACGTCAACAACTATTATACAAAAAAAAACGCACAGAACAAAAAAGTATTTTATAGAATAGAGAGATAAAAATAAAGAAAAAATCATAAAAATAATAAATCTATGATAAGAATAACGATGGGTATATAAAAAATAGCAATTAAATGGTACATACGATGCTAAGGAACTGCTCGCGGCTTCGCCCGCTTGAGCTATATAATTCTTAATGTTCTAACATGACACTTTTATCCTTTAATGACAATACCATTTTAAAAATATCTATAGCGATATTGCAATGTAATGTTTCAGTTAATTTGATAAGACAGTTATTTACAACAATTTTTCGTGTGTGATAAAATGTGAAATACAACTTTAAAAAAAATCCATATAAATTATTATATTATGTAAAGCATTTGACCATTTTACAGTCAAGACATTTTCTGTATTTGGCTACGAAACTCAACTCCACATTATCAGAGCAAAGATATGAAAAAAAAATCCTTGATTTATGATAGTATATTTTATCAATAATTATTAAAATTTACGCCTATTATCTATATTTTCTTACAGGGTGACTCTGGAAGTGCTTTACTCCGAAGAGACAACAATCAACAAATTGGCATCGTGTCTTGGGGTATTCCTTGCGCGAACTCAGCTCCAGACATGTTCACGAGGGTCAGTGCTCACTTAGACTGGATCCAACAAAATACTCGTTGAATTCATAAAGTTAGTAGTCTCTTTTTTCGTTATATTAAAAATTGCAGCCGTAACTTCTCTATACAGACGTGATATACTCAATTATAAAATAAATGTTGTTACTTAATGTTATAATAAGTGTTTCTTTTAATTACCTAATCTTAATAAATGTATAAGTTTGTGAATGTATGTTTGTATCAAACTATTGAACGATATTATATGAGACTTTAGAATACCATAGACTATACGCCAGAATAACTTTACAATGATACTGGCTATCAATGATTCTTTGAAAGGTGCTGATTTTTGAACAATGCAAAAACTTAATACTATTGGAGTAATTTGTGATGTATTTGTGAATAATCCGTATTTTACCGTACAACCTCCTTTATGTCTTGTCCACGCAACGTGACATTGGCGAAGTGACACATATGTGCTCGGCAGGCGCACTTCAAACGCCTAAATCAAAGCGCCATTACTATACTAGCTCGTATTTTTAAGCTGTTATTAAAAGGCTGATTAGTTAACATTTTGTTATACGAAACATCTTATACAAACCTTAGAAATCTTAATATATATATCTTCTTCTATCTCTCTTTGACTCCGGCTCTAATAAGCTAATTCATGAGCTCCAATTCCAGGTTCGATTCAGGTAATATCACTCACGTCAATTCAAAAGTATAAATGGTAAATATTTTGAATACACTTAAACACATTTTTCATAATGAAAATGATAAATACATTAGCAATAGAAAAGCTATACACTTCATCCCGCATACATTTTTTTCCATAAAAAAAACGCAATAAAATAATGTGAAATTTATTCACAAGATTTTACTTGTCGCATGTCGTTGACAGGCCTTGCCGTGGCGCAGCGGCACACGCTTGTGTAACCGACGGGGGGGACCGAGGGGTTCGATCCCCAGCCGAAGAAATTAAATATTTAATATTTTCAATTTAAAATATTTAATGTTTCATTTCTTCACTCTGGTAATAAGGCAAAGCGCGGCGTTGAGTTCCGCTACTCAACACGCAATGCCTCAAATTCGGCGAATAGTGGAGAACGAAAGTAGAACGGAGTGTCTAAACACTAGGTTCCCGGGTTCCCTCTGCCTACCCTGCATCGTGTGGGATACAGCGTGAAGCTAAAAAAAAAAATAATATAAGGTAAGGCTGAAAAGATGAAAAACATGTTCCAAGTAATTCTATATGCTAATTGATATTTCTCAGTTCTTTATATCATAAGATATAGTATTAGGTTTTCTTAGTAAGCCATTTTTAATTTAGTTATTCATAGACAAACATAGTTCCTTATTTTCCCCCAAAAATATAAATCTGGCTTACGATATTGTTTTCCATTTATACCTGAATAAAAAATTTTAAGCTTTTTATAACATATTTTATTGCCGTGTGATTTCGGCTCAGATTACGGTACCCTCAGTACCTATGATGCGATTAAAGTACGAGTTGGAGAGTCATGTTGTCAGAAGCAAGGTGAAGAAGATGCTGGAGGACGGCATTCAGGTCCACCATCATCTTGTAATGGCACAGCCGGCAATGTTATTTCTGACAATATTCTTTATTCAATTAGGCTACTACAAGCACTTTTGAATCGTCAAGTTACATAGAAGTATTATCTCATTATTATTATAGTTAATGTATTTTTGCTTCTAACAAGACTTCGTTCCAGATGAAGATATTTTGTAACCAAGAAAACTTTTCTTAGGGGCACCGAAGACGCACATTGAGGTGAAGATAAGGACGCCATATTTTTCATTCGGCCGATAAGCTTACGGAAGAGAGTTTCATGTTCGTGTACATCCTTAGAAAGAAACTAAAAAGTTGTCGTGGTTGGCATTGTAGAAATCTAGACTATGCATAATTTTATCTACAAGTCTTAAATCAAAAGTTTGACCAGTGTTCTTCAGGGTAAAGATTTAATTGTAGACAGGTTACTGCTACATGTATCCAAAGTTGATTATGAAGGTGCCAGACCTTCATAAGGTGTGACAGGTGTGACAACTTCATAATCAACTTTGGATGCACGTAGCTGTAGGCAGTCTACAATTAAATTGTGAAAGGCAAGAAAATCTACTCCTATATTTTATAATAACCACAATAAAACGCCAAGCAAAACTGCGCCTAAGGCCTAAATTTAAATTATTTTCAATAAAATCGAATGTTTTAATCAAATTATACCATTAGTCGCGGTGAACTGTTATTCGGCCTTACACACATACGTCACTATCAGTGTCGATCAGTGATTGGACCGACTCTTCGTCATCCTTTCCTGAACGAAGAGGAGATCCACAGAAGAGGGCGTTTTTGCGTTATCAAAGTTATATAACATTGCATATTTGCTCACTCTAGATTTAAATTTTGAGTAATATCAACATATAGAATATTTTTGGTGGTTATATTTGAACCCAATTCTCTGTTGACTTGTAGAAGACATAGTATTTCAAATAATGCATAGTATGGATTTACACAGGTCTACAACAGATGCGAGAGGTGCCCTCCTTAATTAACTCATAGAATGCTGTCGGAGTATTTTATGATTTATCTAAGTCTTTTGACTGCGTATACCATGATACGTTATTACATAAACTAAGCTATTATGGAGTCAGAGGTAGTGCTCGTGATCTCATTGCAACCTATCTAAATAATAGGATACAGAACGTTACGTTAAATGATATAAAATATTTCGGTAGGTTCCCACAAGGGTCCATTATAGGACAACTTTTTAGTTTATAGGAAGTACAAGAACATGAAACCCACTTCCGTGAGCTTAACACCCGTATGAAAGAATATGGCGTCCTTATCTACACTTCAAAGTGCGTCTTCGGTGCCCCTGAGAAAATTTTTCTTTTTAGAAGCAAAAGTTCATTACCATTAGAGAAATCTTGTCCCATATACGGTCAAACAGACATACATATTTTTAATTTTTATAGTTAATATTCATAGGCACTACCGATTATAAGCCACTCAGTTACGCTTTCGAAGCTTAACTGTTCACCCAGGAAGTTTCGGCACATCCAAATATTGCCGGTTAGTTCATAAAATTACATAGTCTGATAGCGATAGAGAAAAATAAAAACTTTATTGACTTAATTTAAACAAAACACTATGTTTTCTCTACAAAAACACTGGATGGTTGCAACAGTTTCGTGTTACGTGGAATAAAATCATCGTCCATTACTCAAAAACTTAATTTAGTTTACCTTTTATTTTAATAAGAACCATTTACAACATTTCAAATTAGCATGCTTGAAAACAGCCAAGACATTTCGTTGATATCTGTATAATCGCATCTTATAAAACAATCATAAGTATATATGAATAACATAAGCGCTTGTCAATAATAGAACCAATATTTCAAGGAAGATATTGCTCAAGCCACCCACGGTAAGTACTGATTCTAACAAATACATCAGGAGCGTCGTGTGCGCAGGGGATTCCCCAAGAGACGATACCAATTTGTTCGTTACTGTCCGTGCGTACCAGAGCACTGCCAGAGTCACCCTGTAATGATAAAAATATTTTAATGGACTTGTTATGAAGAAGATATTATATATATTAATTTAATGAGTTTATTTTAATTTGATTTATTGAATGTTAAAATATAATCCTACAGGATAGAGGATCTTAAAGGTGACATTATTCAGTATTTAGTGGTTATATTAAATGTTAAAACAAGTACACTCTTGAAATATATGTCTAAACTGAATATTTTGTGAATTTATTCTCTCTCTCTCAGCTTCACGCTGTATCCCGCACATAGCAAGGTGAACTTGATAACCTAGTATTAAGACACTCCGTTTCATTATCTTTCCCCACTTTCCACCATTTTCTTTCCCCACTTTCCACCATTTTCTAGCATTGCTTGTTGAGTGGCGGAACTCAACGCCGCGTTTTGCCTTGTTACCACAGCGAAGAAAACAAAATATTAGATATTTAAATTGAAAATATTAAATATGTAATTGGGGAAATTATTAAAATGTAATTATAATTTACACTGATTTTTTAATCTGTAATGATTAAAATTTACGGATTAATGAGATAATCACTCACGTTGCAGGTACCATGACCAGCGGAATGGAAGGTACAAACTTCCAATTCGGGATCTACAGGAGGAATATTATTTCTCTCCAGCTCGAGGGCTCTACGAGCCACTTCTGTTGCGCAGAAATCACCATCTACAACTTGGGCGTTGAGTCTCAGTAAATTAGTAGAAATAGATCCACCTTCCTGAAATATGTAAAAATATGCGCGTTCTAATTAAAACTGTTTTATTACATAAATATATTGTATACGACCATTTTAATATAAAATATTAATATAATTGAGAAAGATCAATAGAAGATCATAGATATATTTGTTGGAAGACATAAGTTTCAATAGATTTTTTAGCTTTAACTTTATCAAATCAAAACAATCCCTTACTTTCTATCCAATAAATAGATCAAAGGAAAATGACTTATGCAATTCCTTCCCTCTTATAAAGTACACGGATAATTATTGCGTTTTTACGTTAAGACCCTGTGCTGCTGTGCAACTAACTCTGCGCAATACACATGTATTAATAATAATAATTATTATAACTTACAGAAGTCCTTCCCCATCCAGTGACAGTAGTAGGCACTCCGGCGTCAACAAAGTCAAAGCCCAAACTGATCAAGTTAACTGTATCGCTAAGACCTATGTCAGAGATGGCTACCAAAATACCGATGTCGTTTTTGGCGATGCTGTGGTCGAACTGGGGATGAGTAAAATTATGGGTGAATTCAACTGGTGTTCCACCTGAATAATAGTTGGTCGTACCCACCACACCTCGTAGATTTCTGTAAATAAAAATGTAATATTTTCAATCTGTTTTATTTTCTGGTGAAAAAAGAAAATTTTGTTCAACCATCCAAATAAGTAAAGTAATATTTTACTTTAGCACTAAAAAGTATATGCGTTCAATTAGAAGTTTCACTTGTTGGTGTCGTTAAGGTACAATTATCATATTTAATTTCAACTTGATACTTAAACGTAGTAATATGCAATGGTAGAGTACAAGGCGATCAACCCGAGGCTGCTTTCTGACTCACCTCTCCCTCGAGACCTCGGTTGACCTTCGGAAACACAGTATACACGATACTGGAGGAAGGTCACGCAAAAAGCATGAGAAACTCCCTGGGGGTATGTTGGAAGAGGTTGTTGGGGGGTAGACGAGGCGAAAGAGGTATGCCGAGCGTTAGCGTAAGAGTTCTGTTTTTTCTAATGTACAAAATCCTAATAATTTCGTCTAAGCACCACTTTTCTGTAGGTCCGATATGACGAAAAATAAGCAAAAAATACAAACCTGCTTAAACCCCAATCATACATAGCCTCTATACAATGAGCGGCAGTCAGGACATGTCTGACAGAAACCAGGGAAGCTCCACAGACCAAACTCCTGAACATAAGTCCACTAGTC
>DWMZ01001880.1:0-15251 GCA_018249855.1 Eueides tales michaeli | reverse complement strand
AACATGTCAGGGAGGCAAAGGGAACCTTGTGTTCGTGAAACATTCCGTTCCTATTCCACGTTTTTTCCAATTTCTGGTTAATTGGTAATAATTTGAGGTTATAACTAAATTTTAGTTATAAATTTATATAACGTAAATGGTACTTCCGGTGTTATCTGTTTTCCATACGCCGACGCCCACCGTTCATATATCGTACAAGTAAAAGTAAACATAGATAGTAATTGTTTAAATATTGAGGTCTGTAGTGGCACAGCGGTACAAGAGTGTGACTGTAACAGGTTGTAGGTTCGATCCCCACTCGAGGAAATGAAATATATATTATTTTTACTAAATTTAAAAACAAACATTATATGTTTCATATATTAAGGTTAACAGGGAACCTGGGAACCTAATGTAATGACACTCCGTTCCCATTAAGAAACTTCCGAAATCATACTCCTTATTTTAAATAAAATTTACTTAGTATGTCTTATTCGATATAAGATTATTTTCATTCCCTTGATGTATTAAGCAGACAAAGCGCGGCGTTAAGTTCCGCCATCGAATTAATGTCTCGAATATTAGGCTGAAAAATCTTAGGACTTGTAAAGACTTTTAAAAAATACTTGGAACGGGAATGGATCCCATAACCATTGCCATTACAGTGGCTCTAGCTCTCATCCATACAATTATAAATCACAATAACTTTCTTCATATAAAATTCAAAGTAATAGAACACCGTCAACGTTTCTAGTATAATCGGAGAAAGCAACTTGATATTAAATTATATAATTAGGATTACTTGTATTTTTCATTTAAATGTCATTTATAAAATGAATTATAGATTTTTTGTGGGGAACGGAAGTGGAACGGAGTGTCTTAATTCCCGGGTTCCCTCGGAAGCTAAAATATATACATATATATATTTTTGCATTCGACTTTTCGTTTTTTTTTAGTTTATAAAACACAAAATTTGTGTATTTTATTTATTTTTGTCACATAAACTCAGAAACCTAGGGTCGACAAGACACTCCGTTCCGTTCCGTACTTTTGAGTCTTGAGTGGTGGATCTCAACACAACCTGTTGCGTTAAAAATCACTTGCGCCTTTTCGCCACAGCGGGTCTCAAATGCCGTCAAAAAAATTTATTACTCCAAGTAAGGGTCGAATCCACTACTAGCACAATGTCCTCTTTCATTTTTAAGCGAAAAACTCATAAAAAATATATTTTATTAATAAAATTAAGGATAAAAATATTTTTTAATAAAAAAATTACATATCTAGGTCAGAAATATGTTAACAATGCCACAAGATTGGGGGATTTTCCTTTAATTCCATTTCTGTGGATGAATTTCCTGGTTTTCTTGAATACGTCAAAGAAATTAAAGTTAATAATTTGACACGATTCGAACGGCTGTTTGTTGTGTAGAAAAAATAGATTCCCCATATCACGGGAGGCTATGGGAACCTAGTGTTAAGACACTACGTTTGTCACATTTTGCTGAATTTTCGAGATATCACGTGAGTGGTGGAACTCTACTTAAAAAAATATTATTATTTTTACTAATTTAAACTTATAAATATAAGTACTTGAAATAAATATGTATTTAGAAAACGTATAAAAATTATGAACGTGATTATATTCACAATTGCAACAAGAAGCGTTTTTTTCTAGTTTTACGCTGTATGTTGTTAGAGTGTTACTAGAGTTAAGAAATGAAAACATAACATATTTAATTTGAAAATATTAAATATTTTATTTTTTTGAACGCACAACCCGCTATTTACAGTCACACGCATGTGTTCCAGCGCCATGATAGGCCTCTAAACTTTATCCAAGGATGTAGTCTTTTGAAATATTCAACCGTTATCAGGCAGGTGGAGGCCTTGCTAATTTCACCGCCTGATTTCCTAGTAATTAAAGACTGGATTACAATGCTGAAGGGCGATACGGACAATTTATGGGGCTATTCGGTTTTTCGAGGAAATGATCCTTATTTTCATCTAAAATGTTTCAGAAATAATTAACGCGCGCTCTAAATTACAGGGGGTTTCGGTAAAATATGTCTACGGTTGTTAAATTTTATTTTCTTAGATGGTTTTCAAATATTTTATGTAGATTTCCTAAGGAGGAAGTATTTTGTGGCGTAGAGGCATGTTGGTGATTGTAAGCATGACAGGTTGTGGGTTCGAATCCGCTCTTGGGAATTAAATATTTGAACATGAGTAACGAGGCAAAATTCGACATTGAGGTCTGTTACTCAATACACAATGTCTGAAAATTCGTTGGGAAATAGTGAAGGGAAGTATCCTCACATAAAGTTCCCAGGTTCCCTCTCACTATCCTGCTTTGTGTAGGATACAGCGTGAAACATACACTTTTTGATTAATTTTGAAATATAAAAAAAGAATAGTAGGTAAATGTATAAATCAACATAAGAAAACTATTTCGTGAACGAGTGACGGATATTCTACGCAAAAATAGCTGAAATTTGAAAGATTTTTAATTGGAACATAGTATTTTAACGCAAGGTTCCTAGGTTCCCTCTGCCTACCCCGCCTTTTAGGTAACACAGCGGGCAGCTGCACAAAAATAATGTTACTGCAAATGAAGAAATCATAAATAAATATCAAAGAATGCAAGATTATAGCCTTTTTATTACTAAAAAGAATTACAAAGTACATTACTTATTTAAACTTAAAAGTTGTTCAAAGCAGGCATTCAATTTGCCAATTCAAAAGAAAAATCTTTTTACGACACTACATAAATTCACTTAATAATCTTCACCTTCATGTGTCCTCAAGGAGTTTAGAGGTCGAAAGTGCCTCACATGAAACGTCTCGTCTAAGAACATTTATTATATTATATCATAATTTATAACTATATTTGGATAGAAGCCAGTTATGATGAAGGCAAATGGAAAACAAACATATAAATTTGTAGAATTCTCCTTGAAAAAATTCATTATTACATATTTTACATAAAATATATTTAACCAGTCAAAGTCAAGTCATTTTATTAAAAAAAAAAGTTACGAACTTTTTTTGAACGACAAATATTTACCACATTTTACATCAACATGTACCACATAGTTTACCATCATTTTACCAAAATACTTACCACATATTTTACCACATATCTTGCCGCATAATTTGCCACCATTTTATAATAAGTATTATACATTCTTGGTTATTTGAAAGGCTTTTAAAAAGTATATAGATGTTTCAAAGCCAGCTATTAAATTAAAGTTATCGTGTGGTAGCGTTTGTTTGTGGAGTCAATTCCCATTTCTTTTCTCTCGCTCTGAAATACAAGACATGATACTGAGCTGCGCCACACAATCCTCAAGAAGAATGAAGACGCTCAGAGCATTTGACGAAACCGATCCTACTTTACTCTACTTCCCTTATCATAACGAAAGAAATACTTTCGACTGTATATCAAACGAGGCTTAACCCAGCGTTTAGTTTTGTCACTCAATATACAATCTCTCGACAATTTGGTGAATATTTAGGAACGGAAGTGTCTTATTAGGAACAGAGTGATTAAACACAAGATATTCAAGTCTCCTCTATCTTCCCTCTCACATACTGGATACAGTGAAGAGCTGAAAAAAAAGAGAATATCTAACCCAAAACCATGGAGAGACGTTTTTCTATTCACGATTAATATTTCGAATTTTCTATTCTTTCCCTTAACGAAATATTTGATATTTTCAATTTAAATATTTCATGTTTCATTTCTTCACTCTGGTAATTAGGCAAAAGCGCGGCGTTGAGTTCCGCCACTCAACACGCAATGCCTCAAATTCGGCGGAAAGTGGGAAACGCAAGTGGAACGGAATGTCTTAACACTAGGTTCCAAAATTCCCTCTGCCTACCCTGCCATGAGCGGGATACAGCGTGAAGCTTAGAGTGAGTAAACTTTTCTTTCCCATTTTCTAATACTAACTTCTATCATGTACACAGAATATTTCCATTTACACTCGAACGCGGCACCGAGAGACCACTTCTATAATTCACTACGGTTCAATAAACTCCAATACTGCCCTATAGTTGCAGAAAATGTAACGGCAAGGAAAAATCGCATTTCCTCAATGCCGGTAGTCGATTTTATTTGAAGACTAGTTTCTGTTTGTGTGTTTGCCTCTAAAGATTTTTTATTGAATTTGGTTAATCTTATTTTAGTAATGTTAATAATGTTTACGCCGTGTAATTCCGGCTTAGAATAGGATCACCCTGGTACTGGTGGTGTCGTAAGAGGCGACTAAATTACGTGTGGAAGAGTCACGTTGTCAGCAATGGCGATGCATGGGCAGACTCGACCGGATTGTTACCACCCCCGGCATTTAAAATCGGCGTTAAGTAGTGGCTTTGGCCACTGCGTTTCGCATTGGGTAATGCCGGGCCCCGGTGCCCATATATCTTAAAGACCGGCAACGCTCCTGTAGCTCTTCTGGTGCTACACGGGGTCGTGGGCGGCGGTGATCACTTACCATCACGTGACCCGTACGCTCGTTTGCCGTGTATTTTCCATAAATAAATGTGTGGCGTGTAATTTCTTTTCGATTTCACGAGTGACGTGCTGAACGGATTTAGGTGAAAATTGGTAACAAAATAGCTCTTTTTTTCAGCTACATGCTGAATGCGCGAAATGCAGGGAACTTGGGAACCTTGTGTTAAGACACTCTGTTCCAATTAAAACACTTTCAAATTTTAGCTATTTTTGCGTTGGGTATTCGTCACTCGGTAACGAAACAATTTTCGTATAGTGATTTATATATTAACCTAGTAATTTATAAAAAATAGGTAATATTTGGGCAAAAAAGCACATGTTTCATGCTATACACCACACAAAATCTAGTGTTAAGACACTTCCCTTCCCTACTTTCCATTGAATAGTCTAGACGGATCGGAGTGTTCCACTTCTATTCCTCACTTTACATTTTGTAGGATACACTCATACGTACCAGGGTGAGCTGGAGCTGGGGAACCTAGTATGAAGACATTCTGTTGTCATTGAGTCACTTTCTTTTTTTTCTTTTTAGCTTCACGCTGTATCCCGCACAAGGCAAGGTAACCCGGGAACCTAGTGTTAAGACACTCCGTTCCACTTTCGTTTCCCACTTTCAAAGTTTGTTTGAGGCAAGCTTTCAAAGCTTATTACCAGAGCGAAGAAATAAAACATTCAATATTTAAATTGATAATATTAAATATTTCATTTCCTCGACTGGGGATCGAACCCACAACCTGTGGGTTACAGCCACACGCTTGTGCCGCTGCGCCACGACAGGCCTCACATATCTTCATTTTTAATTTGAACATAAATATATTTTTTATGTTCAAATTAAAAATGAAGATAAAAATGAGAAAAATGGGTTAAAGGAAAGGGATAAAAAGAGATAGGAAACAATTATTCTGTAACTAAGTCCTTTAATTAAGCATTTGATTACTAAATTACAAAGATTTTACATTCATAAAACGGTCATTGGCGTCGAAATGGAGCTGTGAGATAGTCAATTATAAATAATTTCTTGGAAGTATAGGGAGTAAATTAATTATTTTATGGTTCCCTACCCAAAGGTTCACCCTCTGGGTAGGGAACCATAAACCCTCGGGAAACTGGTGTTAAGACCCCCCAGTCTGTCTGCTTGTCCCTCTGTCATCCTGTATCTCATGAATTGAACGAATGTATTTTGGTTTCTGCAACAACAAATATTAAAAAACGTAATGAAATAAATATTTAACGAGACTTCCATACTTCACGCTGTATCCCGCACATGGCTGGGAAGGCAGAGGGAACATAGGAACCTAATGTTCCAAACGATATACTTATTTTTTGGCAGTTCTCATAAATACTGATATGGAATTGATTCTCTCACAAATATTTCATATTTTCATTTTCCTCACTCTGTTAACGAAACTAAGCGTAGTGCAGACTGCCACTAAATGTTTCAAGCATTCGACGAAAGATATTAGTGTGAGCTGAGTTAATGGGAAATGCTGTGTCGTAACACTAGGTTCCCAGGTTCCCTTTGCCTACCCTGCCAATGCTAAAAAATGTTTCTTTTTAAAAAAATAATCTAAAATTATCGCGCGTACATACAAGAATTAATTTTAATATTTTCACAGTAAAACCTATCTATTGTTGCTAACTAAATTGGCTGAGTTCCAACAGTAACATCTCTTGTATACTTCATGTTAGCAGGATATTAGTTCAGCTTTCACTGTTAATGGGAAGTTAAGCTTCTGATCATGAAATTTTAATATGTTTGAACGCTTTTCTTGATAAAAGAACTTTTGCTAATATTTATGTTTAAATTAAGGCGTTAAGTTCCAGTATTGAGAAGCGGAAGAAGGAAAATTCGGTAGAAAGTGGGGAACGGAAGTGTCTTACCACTAGGTTCCCCAGTACCCTCTGTTAACCCTAGAGTAGAATAAGAAAATGAAGCTAAATATTTTTTAAGTGCCAGGAAATATGCTATTACCAGATTCAACTTGAGAAAAGCTAACATTGCATTTTAAGATAAATCTTTCTACGAATTTCCTAGGTTGAGTCTGCAAATCCCATAAATATTAACTGTGATAAAACCACAAGCAAGGAGCGTAATGTTTTAAAATAGATAACTAGCGGATCTTAACACCGCACGTTACTTCGTTTAGAAAACCGAAAAAAAATGATTTCCTCGAGTGAAGATGCGTGTAACAGTAAATACCACAGGTTATAGGTTCGATACCCACTTGAGGAAATGAAATATTAAATATTTTAATTTTATCTCTCTAGTCGTTACTAGGAAAACCGCGGTGTTGAGTTCCGCGCTCAACATCACAATGGCTCTAGAATTCGGAAGTGTCGTGAACGGAAGTGGTAACGGAGTGTCGGTGGTAACGGAGTGTGCAATTTTTTATTTCATTTAATAAGCAATCCTTTTATTTAGTAAATCAAATTATATTAAAGTCCATCACATAATTAATAATTAAAATAGCAAAGAACCAAAATACACCTAAACCTAAATCCTGTTTCCAAACCCATATAGATTTCAAATTAATTATTTAAAGGGCATTGAATAAAATATATCGATAAAACACTCGTGGAAAACGTAAGAGTTGGAACCCTCCTGCATTTATTAATAAAGGCCGGGCGAGTATTCTCGAATGCTACGATATCAATATCGCCTCAGGTTTTTTTTTCAGTTTCACGCTGTATCTCGCACGTGGTAACAGGCAGATATTGGGAACCTTGTGTTTTGACACTCCGTTCCCTTCCCTATTTTCTGCGAAATTTAAGACATTGCGTGTTGAGTGGCGGAATTCAACGCCGCGTTTTGCTTTTTAATCAGAGAGAATAACTTAAAATAATAAAAAAATCTTCAACCTGTCACGTTTACAGTCGCACCCTAATGCCCCTGCGCCACGACAGGCTTTTACAATTATAAAAGAATATAACGAGATTACAGCTTGGAGAGTTTCAAGTGATCCAATTATTGCAGTATTTTAACCAATGAACTGAAATATAAATAGTTGAACCAGTTTAATGTAAACAACTTATGTTGCCTATTTGTCTGTGCGTTTGTACGCGCTAATCTCAGAAACGGCTAACCAGACAACAAGTAAGACAAAGTATTTGTTTGAATTGGTTAACAAATACAAAAATGACGTCAATTTAAAATATTTAGTTCGGCAAAGTTGCTACAACACGTGTATTCATTTGGCTGAAATTTTAGTTTTCAATGTATAGATACTGTCTTAAAAGTGATAATGTTATTAGAACAAGAAATAAATTGAAATATAATAGAATAAAACAATATTTTCATATCACTGAACTTGAGAATAGTCACCCGTAGTTAGTACATGTGTAAAACTGATCCATTAAGTGTCATTTACGATTTAGGCACTTCTCACCCCAGACCAAATGCACTGACCCTATCACAGAAAGGGTCTTAAATGTAACCTATTGTACATTTTAAATGTAATAAATTTATTATATATAAATTTTTATATATAAATTTATAATAATTTTATTACTTAAATAAATTTATTATATATAAATTTATTTAAGTAATAAAATTATTTTATAGTTGTATGGACATGAGTATACGTCTGTATGTATGTTTAAATTAGATTTTTTTAAAGTTTACTTAGATGATAGGGTAGGGCAGAGGGAACTTAGGAACCTAGTGTTGGGACACTTCGTTCCTTTTCCCACTTTGCGCTTAATTTGAAGCATTTTGTGTTGATTGGAGGAATTCGACGTCATAAAAATAGAATGTAATTTCTTCTTTTGCATAAAATATTAGAATTGAATTATATATATAAACCTTTCGGAGTCTATCTCGGTGTAGGGGCATATATATATATATATATATATATATATATATATATATATATATATATATATATATATATATATATATATATATATATATATATATATATATATATATATATATTGCTTTAATAAATTTATATTTTGTTTCAGGTAAGTGATTTAGAAAATATTGTTGGTGCTGATTGGTGAGTTATGGCGATTAACTTGGTAATGAACAACTTTAAAACTGAGATACTGTCGTTACGTAAATAATAATTATGTTTTTTTTTTTAGCTTCACGCTGTATCCCGCACATAGCAGGCTAGGTAGAGGGAATTTAAGAATCTAGTGTCAAGACACTTCGTTCCATTCCCGTTACCCACTCTCCGCCGAATTTGGGGCATTGTTGTTAAGTGGTGGATTTCAATTTCTCGCTGTGCCTTGTTACCTAAACGAAATGAAAACATTAAATATTTATTTTGAAAAAATAAATATTTCGTTCCTTCGAACCCACAACCTGTCGCATTTACAGTCACACGCCGGTGCCGCTGCGCCACGACAGGCCTCAAATTACAATACTAAACTAGATTACTCCGAGTATTAAATAGAAAACAAAATGCCCTTTCATTATACTTGCGTACTAACAACAATAAAATTGTTCATCAACCCTATTTCTATTTCGGGCAATCTTTTTGAGCAAACTAACCACATTTACATACATATATATTTTGTGAATACGCACTGATTCTAAAGAGCGTAGGAATATCCGGTTTTCACGAGAATCAAAAGACCCGCAAAATCCACTAATCAGACCTTCCGGAACTTCCAAAAATAAATTCCTATGATGATGTGTCCGGTTTACACGGTATCGTTAAGGTTTTGTTTTGTTTTAGTTAAATAAAAGTAGTGTTACCAAAGCGAAGAATTTAATGTTTCATTTCTCGAGTATCGAACCCATAACCTGTTTTTTTTTAGAGTGGCACGCTTGTCTCTGTGCCACGTCTCGGCTCTCCGACTGTTTTAACTTTGATAAAACAGTAAATATGTATAGATAGATTAAAAGATGTAGTCAATTTTTTATACACATTACAAAAAATAAATATATAGTAGTTGCGTGGACTTTCACTTGCAAATTCGTTTTTTTCCCATAGAAATTTTGGAATATTCAGTTTAAATGCTCTCTTAAATTTCCTGATAAATCTATACATAATCGTTGTACGCTACTTTGTTATTGACATATTATGTCTGTCACCCAGTAAGGGTGTATTATTTAAATCATTTTGGAAATCACTTATAATTTGTTCATAATACTTATTAGTATTAAATAATGTCATTTTACAGTAAATTTACAAAAAAAAAATTAAAAAAAAATTAACAAAATAGTCAACAAGAGAATTAAATACTACACAGAAATAAAAAAAAAGTCGTAACGACTTAATACAAACTTGTCTTCAACACGGCAGAAAGCGGAATCAACCAACAAGAGTAACAATTTTCCACGCCGCATTTAATCACCTCGAGTGTTCACCTAATTTCCACTCGTGGAATAATTTATCCTCTTTCTCGCTAATGGAATATTCAGACTGACATTACTGTTGAGTAGGTGTTGGATGGGATGTTACGGCTTCTTAGTGTGGGGGGACGTGTGAAAGGTGCTTTAGATATTTAATGTTACTTAATTACTATTTATACAGCTATAGAGGTCAGTGGTAGCGCAGCGGTACGCGTGACAGTTTATGGGTTCGATTCTCAGTTGACGTAATGAAATATTTAATATTTTCATTTCCTTGCTCTGAAAGGAGGCAAAGCGCGTATTGACTTCCGCCATTCAACACTTAGCATCTCCAGAATTCGTAGTAAAATGAGAAACGGGTGAACACTAGGTTCCCATGTTCCCCCTTATAACCCTGCATATTCACAGCTTTCACGTTTAATCTTGTTTCACATATAGAAATCGCGACTATCCTTTCTATTATGGATTCCAATCACACATTTTCACGTTACCACTGTCATCGCCTGTGAGATGTCTAAGAAATCCTAAATCTTATTTCACCAAATAATATACCATCGAGAACATAAAAAAAAACTCAATTTCACACGGTACTTTAGCTAACGCCCTCATTTATTTCGGGGTCTCTATACATTTGGTAAGATTTTATCGGCTTTGATTGTATAGTTTAGATCTTCTATAGAGGTGTGTTGGTTGAATTTTAAGTTAAAAATATTTGGTACAATCTTCACGTTTTAAAAAATAGTAGTCTGAGCAATAAAGAATATGTGATCAGATGCGAAACTGAACGCCGCTCTTTGTCTTATTACCAGAGGGTTAAAACATAAATAAATCATTCATCTAAGTGAAAATATAAAACCCCACCCATCGCGTTGACAAGCAGGTGTGTAGCTAAACCACGGTTTATTTATTTAAATCAATTGACAATACTAGCGGCGGTGAGTTTTGCCACTCAACAAAAAATCGGCCGAAAGTGGAGAACGGAACGTAATGTCTTAAAATTATGTTCCCAAGTTCCCTCTGCTTAACCTGCTATGTGCAGAAAACTGCGTGAGTGCCAAAACAGCAATATTGATTTTTCATTTAAACCATTTTCTAGTTAACAAATGTGGTTTCTCCCCATGGACGGGGAAAGCTGTAGCATCGGCTAGTGTACGTCTTAACGTCAATAGATTCGCGCCTGATTGAAATTCCATTATCATCGGCCTTCTGGTTACAGTCAATCCTGGAGGGTGCTTACATATAAACTGGGGCTATGTCCTAAATATAATAATTATTTATTCTAGAAATTGATAATTTTATAACGTTAAGACATTTGTCTTCTTTAATGACAAATTAATATTCATACTTATTTAGAAAACGTATAAAAATTTGAAGTTAGCGGGATTTGAAACTGCACCTCTCTTAAGTGTGGATTAACGCTTTAAAAATGTAAAAATTAAAAAAAAAACATTTTATTTTTATTTAAATTCATATAACTTGTTGTCATGTTTGATCGGACTGGAAAAATATTTTTCTTGCTGACATTCCGTCTCGCTTTCAGGAAAGTTTTCAGACATTTGACTGGCAATATTCAATAAAAAAGATTAAGCTTTTTACCTCAGCGAGGATAAGAAATAATGCATTCTGCCAAATTGAACCAACAACTGTCGCCTTCAATGTCCAGTAAAGTGCCACTTCGCCACAAAGGACTCTAATGTTTTTTTTAAATGTTACATATTGTGAGAAAATTCTATTGTTATTCTCCAAGCAATCTATATATGTTTTAAGAGTTTCCAACATAAAAATTTTACAGGCATCTTAACCTGATGCTTCAGACATTCCACTTTTGACTATCATTTAATATTCTATTATGTCATCTCTAAGTAAATTTTTTAAATTTTATTGGTGTGCAAAAAATGTATGGTTGATTAGGATTTTTAATATTTTATTTTTATATAATACTAAAACAACTGTTATCGAAATGCATTCGCCGGAGTGTAAATCAAAGCTGTGTCCACAACTGTGCTGTTGCACATGTGCCCATGTAATATTAAATTGTAAAATAAGTAAACTTAAAATATGTTAAAAAATTCTATTTTACGTTTTTATAATTACATAATGCTATTAACCAAATCTACAATGATTATAAATATTTCTATACACAAGAAACGTCTATAGGAGTCCATTGAATATGAAGTTACCACCAAAAATGTTTTCCTTTCCGCTAACTTCGGTTTTGTATAGAGGATTTACCAACACCTTTTTACCGTCGCGCCGGTGAAAATGATTTTGATGTGGAGAACGGAGTTGAGAAGTTTGAGATTGCTTTATACACATTTTAAATTAGTTTCTGGTTTGCGGCCGTTTTTGACGTAACCGTACTTAGAGTGCTGTGTTTACTTTATTTTAGTAAATATATTGTGTTGGATCGTTTTATACGTGGTTTAGTTGGAGCGGGGTTTAACGCGGTGGTCGGGTATTTATGCAAAGTATATATATGTGTGAAGTATATCCACTGTAATTGTGTTGAGGAGAAGCGTGGCGTTTAATTTCGCCGCCTAGTGTAATATGTCTGCAGGATTCGAAGAAAAATGGGGGACAAAAGTGTCTTTATGAGAACGGGGTGAACAGAATGGGACTCCTAGGTGATCAGTAGAGAATGGTTCTATACCCAAATTGTATAGTGGCAATTTGAGGTCACAATTTGCTCCAATACATCATATAATTTTATTAATTTCACGCTGTATCCCGCAGGGTAGGCAGAGGGAACTCGAAATCCTAAAGTTTAGAGACTTCCGTTTGCCACTATTCGCCGAAGCATTGCGTATTAAGTACCTGAGCTCATTGTCCACATTTTTCAGAGCGAATAAATAAAATATTAAATATTTAATTTGAAAATATTAACTGTTTCACTTCTTCGAGTGGGTATCGAACCGACAATCTGCATTTACGGTCACACGCTTGTCACGATGAGCTATACTTTTTTCATTAGCTTAATGCACTTTAGAAGAAAAACTAAATACAATTCCCTTAAAAACTACATCAAAACAAATATTCTACAGATGCCAGTACGAGTATACAAAGTAACATTGTCGATGTAACAATGCCCGGCTCTAAATGAAGCTGAAACAGTGTATTTTATACTTTAAATTGTAAACAATGTAACAACGTGAGGAGTTTTCCGCTGGCTGCTTTCAGAATAATTAAAAGCTTTTAATGTTTTCCAGGGCCGTTGGTTTCTGAGGTAATTGGCACTAATTTTTAGTAAACGTCGTATGAAATGGGCGTTTTGTGTTATTGTACTGATAATTTTTATTATACTAAGTGGGGATTAAAGTGTTTTAATAGTAAACATTAAGTTCCCAAGTTCCTTTTGACTACCCTGTCATGTACGAGATTCAGCGTGATATGAGCGTAAAGCTGAAAAAAAATATATTACTGAAAATAAACATATTTTGCCTTCTTCTTTGATATAGGCTTGGTGTAGGGGCACAAGCTCACGACGGTTTAGATACGACAAGCTGTTGGTTCGATCACCGTCCGAGGAAATGAAATTTTTAATATTTTCATTTCTTTGTATAGGTAATGAGGCAAACCGCAGTGTTGAATTACGCCACTAAACACGTAATGCTTGATAATCGACGAAAAGTGGGTAATAGAAGTATTTTAATTTTAATATTACTAAGTTACCTTTGCCTACCCTGCTATGTACGAGAAAATTATGCTTACGCTTGTGCTTGTTCGTATTTCTTAAGATTCCTTATGAAATATGCGATAGGATGAGAAAAAATTCTCTCCACTTCTCATTGTATGTTAATTTGCACTTAATACTTTATTATTTACTACATACTTTATATTTTAGATAAAAAACTTATTTCATCCACATATAACAAAATTGATACGATTCCGGTAAGAATTAATGACAGTTAAATTTTAATCAACGTCTCTGAGATAAATAAATAATTATAGCCAACCATTAAAGGTAGGTAAGACAAAAAGTAAAAAATTCAACATAATATATCTTTTTAGTCAAAGAATGGGGGAGTTTAATTGATTGATGCGAGGGTGAATTATTGGGGAAATGTTACTTTCTTTCTGTTGATTTACGAGACTTCCATATGCCTTGATGGTGTACAAGTATAGGTATAGGCGTAAAAATGGGGGAAAGGGATGTCCGTGCCCACCCCTGAAAAATCTTGTGCCCAGCCCATAATAATCTTGTGCCCACACTATAAATTTTATTACTAAAAAGAAGGTATAGTTGAAATCCAGACGCCCCAGAAAGTTGTTGCATTAGGGTATCGTAGAAAGTAGTTTAGTATTTTGACGGGGTCGCGCGCGTTCGGCTTTGAGTTCGGCCACTCAAAATGCCTCAAATTCGGCGGTATCCAATTTCCTTCTGCCTAACCTATTCTGCTATGTGCGGGATACAGAGTGAAGCTGAAAAAAAATATTATAAATGATAATATGCCCTGGGACTGAAATGGTCGCTCCAGTCTATTTATAAATATATAAAAGTATCATTTGAAAATATTTCTTTTAAATAAAAAAGTACTGTTGAGATTCAATTAATTTTATTCAAAATAAGAAGTTACAAGTTTATTTTGAATAAAATTAATTGATTTTATCGCTACAGCGCAAAGATACACTCTAAACGAAGTATTGGTATCTATATAAGTTTCGATGACATGAAAATAAAACTGAATATTATTCTTACAGACACATTATAAACCTGATTGAGATAAAAATAGAAAAGAAAATATTCATAGTATTTTTTAGATATTAAACAATGCTGGCTCAATTGCTACGAGATTAGGACGGTTTAAGGACTGTTACACATATTTATTTTTGTATCACGCTATAAAACTGTCAACTCAGTGATTTAAATATTATATTATTCTCATTTTCTGTTTTTTTGGTAATAAGACAAAACGCAGTGTTAAGTTACGCCAAACAATAGGCGATGTCTTATATGGGGAATAAAATGGGAAACAGAGCGTTTTAAATACTGTCCTCTACCTACTTTGTTATATGTGCGATACAGAAGTAAAATATTTTATATCATTATAAAACTTATACAGTCATTTTTGTCAATGGTACAACGACTGACTGTAAAAGCTAAGGATGTGAGTTCGACTCCTACTCAAATTAATTTGAAATGAATTGCTGAGTGTCGCTTCTTAACTTGCTTGTCTTAAATTTTCGCCGGAAACGGAAGTAAAGAAAATTTTAACACTAAGTTCCCTTTCTGTACCCTGATATAGGCGTGAACCTAAAAAAAAAGTATATTAAAAATAACCTCGATTTTAATTTCATCAACAGTGTATAACAAACTTTATTCGCTTTAAGTCTCAAGAGGTTACAAGAGATCCAAATACCGAATATGTATATAAAAATAGCTTTGTTTAAAAGGTCTACGCCCACAGGTTTTCCTTTGATCGCGACCGTAGACGTGCTACGTCGTAGAATTTG
>DWMZ01001879.1:0-15256 GCA_018249855.1 Eueides tales michaeli | reverse complement strand
ATATATATATATATATATATATATATATATATATATATATATATATATATATATATATATATATATATATATATATATATATATATATATTAAATTTAAAAAATAAGAAGTAACGGGTCAATTCGGAGAGAAAATAAAATAAAATACTTTATTTTTCGCTTTGGATGACACAGACGTCAGCGTTAAATTTCAGAAAACAATATATAAGTCTACGAAATTTAAAATCAAAATAGTAAACTTGCTCACAGCACAGTAGGTATAGGGAACCTGGGAACCTAGTGCTTAGACGTTCCCATTCCATTAAGACACTTCAGTTCCCCACTTTTAGCCGAATTCTGTGGCTATTGCGTGTTGAGTGGTGAAACTCGACACTGTGCTTTGCGTTGCTATCAAAACGAGGATATCAAAATATTAAATATTTACAATTCTTAAATGGGGATTAAACCCGCAATACATACCAGCACAATTTGTTTTATTTAAAACATTTCTAATTAGAAATAGCATTTTAGTCATTTTATAGCTAAACCAAGTTAATTGAAGATTATGCGCCGAACTTCAATGTCCATTGCCTGTTAAGCACATAATTTCGTTAGGGCTCTAAAGCTTCCGCCTTCGAAATTGAGTACTTAAAATATTTAATTTGTTCAATTTTTACTCATTTACTGAATGTTTTGTTATAACGTTCTGTTTCTTATTTTCAAATGGCTAGTGCAAGGCCGAGCGAAGAAATGAAAATATTTTTTTACACAAACTTGGAACTTTGGAACCTAGAGTTAAGACACTCCGTTCTAAGCAAGGCACTTCTGTTCTCTACTTTCCGCCAAATTTAATCCTTGAGTGACGGAACTCAACGCCACTTTTTGTCTAGTTAGCAGAGCGAGGAAAATATAATATTTATTATTTTATTTCCTCAAGAAAGGAATGAATCCGTAATCTGTTACGCTTACGTGCATGGGGCACGTGCGCGTGCGCTACGATAGGCCTTTTAAATATTTATTGGAAATATATAGATTATAATATAGCGTGAAACTATCGACACAATGGTCATGGGCTATTTCCGTGGAACGTAATCACTACGTGAGAAATTGTTATTTTTAAATTATTTTTAACAAAATAGATTTTTTTACAACAAAAGATAAAGCGCTACAATATACAATATCTTTAAAATCAAGTGTCCATGTGTCAGCATCTGATTCGTTCTGCCTATCCTAACATATGGGAAAAACGTGAAACTTTTTAAATATATTTTCAGCTTTACGCTGTATCCTTTAGACAGCAGAGTAGGCAGAGGGAACATGAATTTGAATATTCCATTCCCCACTATTTAAAAAATCAATTAACATCTTGATCCAAATTCATAAAGAATCACAACATCTTTTTTTTTCATATTATAGGCACTCACGCGAGTGCCTCACAATACACGATATTCTCGATCACCTTTTCTTCCAGCTTGCACTCGATCAATCAATATCAATTTTCTATGTCAACAACTATTATACAAAAAAATCGTACAGAACAAAAAAGTATTTTATAGAATAGACAGATATATATCCTGCTACGTTCAAAATTTTTATACGTTTTCAAAATTTATATTTTAAATGTTTAATTTCCTATATTTAGGATCGAACCCACAACCTGTAACGTTTAACTCATAGGTGTGTACCTCTGTGTCACAGTGCAGTTTTTTTTATATAAAATACATACAAATTATATAAATACGCAGAAGGCACTTAGCGTTCATTAAATATTATTATAACGTAGTAACAAAATATAGGGGCTCACATTAATAGTTGTATGAGAACCCAAATCAAAGTTGGCACTTGTCAGAAATATTACTTGCGAACCATAAACTTGTATTTATAGGACTCAATTTGGTTGGACAAAGCTTACTAGATCCTGCAGGTAGTATCTTACTCCAAAAGGAGGGACAAGTGATAAATTGAGAGCTTTATTACATTTTTTAGAGTTTTACTCAATTTACCGCATAGCTGGTTAAACGGGAAGAGCCAAGCGTGAAGTCAGTCCTCGACATTTCTTTTGTGGTGGTTGAACAACACTATGCTATTTATACCAGAATTGGAAAATTTGAATTATTTTAACACTTGCCGTCCCTACACGGTCTTGTCTGATTTAACTATATGAATATATATTTTATTTAATTTGGGCGGAGTTAGGGAAAACTCACGAAAAGCATATAGTAATTATGGCATAAAATGTACTCCATATGTTGCCCTACAACGTCCTTTGTCAGTCAGTAAAAGTCCCATAAAATTCAGTATAGCTGTACCGAAGAATAGCCGAGACAAACAGAAAGTCAGGCAAACAAAACATTTTGCTTACTTTTTTTATAGTGTAAATAACTATATCCAATTGATGAAACATAGTTATTTTGAAATACAAACATCGACAGACATACTCATAGATGTATAGATTATGAAGCCAAGCGGGTAACAGATTCGAAGTAACAGCTATCACTATGTTTAAAAAGAAATATACACATTTTTTAGCTTCTCGCTGCATCCCGTATATAACAAGTCAGAGAGAGCTTGCCTACCTTTATATGTGGGATGCTTGTATTTTATTAGTTAAATAATGCATTTAGTGGTCAAAACAAAAAAAAGATATATAATCTTGTTTCCAAAGCGAGGAAATAATTCAATATCACGAATGGGCATCGAACACACAACCTACGCATTTACAATTAGACATTGTGCCACGACAGCTTTAAATATACTTAAATACATATATATAGCAGATATTAGATATCGTCCATAAGATGACAATAGAAGTACCCCATTTCCATTACCGCAAAGCTTGTATAAAATTGTGGTCAGATTTATTGCTTTCACAATGTTTCGACGTACGAATGCTATACTTAGAAATATGAGTTTCTCACATGATTTCATTTCTTATAATTTCTTGTATTGAAAATATTGTTTTTCGTGGTTCACTGGTTTAATATAAATGGTTGGTAATGTTGACACTTATTTCTTTAATTTTTCCACTGCATTTGAAGTATTGCACAGTTTTACCTTGTTACTAGTGCGAAGAAAGCATACATATATGAAATATTTCATTTCTTCCAGTAGAGATCGAACTCAAAACCTATCGTGTACAGATGCTGGCATCACGACATGCCTCGACGGCTAAATAACCTAAAAACCTTAATAGCAATAAAATATTATCGCTACAACCTCTCAGGAAAATTAATTTCAAATCCACTTTCAATACTATATCCACCTACCCCACATATGTACGTTATTTCATACAAAAACGGCAACCGGTGATGTATCACTGACCATTAGCCATTTCCCAATCCCCGCATTTGTCAAATGGATAGAAATTGAAAACGATCAATGCTATCGTCTCGCTTCTTCAATTTGTTTTGATTCAGTAAACTGATATTAAGACTTCTTAAATGAATTGTTACTTATTTACGCATTCAAGTGTTTTTTTCTCGTTTTTATAAAAACTTATGTAAAAATTTAATTTTGTTATTTTTTAATGTTTAGCTTCCAGATATATAAAACATCTGTAATTATAAAATGAAGATATTACATGCTTATCATGTTGAAGAACTTTTGTTAAATCGGAATTTCATTATTTCTTGTAACTTATTTAAGATAATATTTATGACTAGCGGCTTCCCGCGGCTTCGCCCGCGTAAAAATCGTTTTTTTTATTAAAACTCCTGAATTTTGAACTACCTTCGGCACCTTAATTCTTCTTTGAAAAAAACTCATCATAATGATGAAGAGAATGGAGTTTTTTTATATTTTAAAGCAAACATTTGGGAATTTTATTTTTAAAAAATAACATCACTGAGATGTGACCATCCGAAACACATTTCTCGAATCTGGACCTCTAATTCGTAAACACTCGCTGGCACATCGCTCGTGGGATAGCGGACATTTCCTCGCAAATGTTGTTCTTGAGCTGAGCAATTGTCATCGGTTTATTGGCATAAACGCAGCTCTTGAGGTAACCATAGAGAAAAAAATCCAGTGGCGTGCGATCTGGGCTCCGAGGAGGCCATGGAATGTCTCCGTTCAGTTTTCCAGTAAACATTTCGTTTACAACTGCTAAGGACTCATTGGATATATGTATGAGATGTCGCGCCGTCTTGTTGAAACCAGGTCCTGCTGTTGTAGGCTTCAAAATTATGCTGCTGTGGAAGAAAAAGTAACGAAACATTCAGCAATCAGAATTTACTGTTACGATTTGGCCTCGCTTATTTTCGAAGAAATGGGTTCCGATGATTCCTTCAGCCGACATAGTTGCCCAAACTGTCACTTTAAGTGAATGCAATGGTCTTTGATTTTTTAATTTGGGATTTTCTGAGGCCCAATACCGACAATTTTGTTAATTCACATATCCACTCAAATGAAAATGAGCTTTATCCGAGAAGAGAATATTGTTCAAACTTTGAAAACGCTGTAACATTCTTTTGGCAAAAGCACGGCAAAGATAGTGGTCATTTGCTTTCGATTCCTGGACTAATAAAGTTTATACGGGTGAAATTTAGGATCTTTTTGTAAGAAGTCTTTACATAGAACGCACGCTGCTCATGAGTGAAACGCTCAATGACGACTAAATTTCCAAGAACCAAGTTACCTATCCCCACTATCCGCGCCCCTCTCCTGCGTCTCTCTCACGATTAATCCGATTTTGAAATCCGCACGCCTGTCTGGCCTACCCTGTATATTATTGGTATGTTATTTACTGCAAATGTCGTAGTTTTTGCAATAGAGTTTTACTATGATATTAGAGTTTTACTATGATAAATATTACTCTTACTGTAAAATTTAAAGATTGATTTGATTGGTTTGCAATCAGATTTGTATTTAGTTAATCATGTATAATAGTATATCAATCCATATTTTCGTATCGTGTTACTATAGTGGTAGTTTCTGAATGGACTTATATAAATTATAAAGACGTACAGTTTATTCAATAGACATCTACTTCACCAGCACCACAACAATTGATGTTATCAGCCCCGGTCCTCGATTTAAAGCAGGCAGGATTTGTATGAAATCACCTGAGATTAAAAGTGTAATATTGTCCATTAGCCTGTCATATCGTATGTCTAGCGTTCGTCACGTTCTATCAATGTCCTCTTAATGAGAATTGTAGAAGTAGGTAAAAATCTTTTGATAAAAATGTTTTGTACATTTCCACAGTCTAGAAGGATTCAAATTGCACAAAATACTAACAGTATAGGAAACAACTGTCGTAAACTACTGTGACTGTCACTGACGCAAGGGCGCCAATGGGTATCGTCTTCAAGAAACTAAGAAGATGCTTAAAACAAAGGATACTCTACACCATCAATAGTTATTTTTTTCAGCTTCACGCTGTATCCCGCCCATGGCAGGG
Organism: Eueides tales michaeli; assembly: GCA_018249855.1. Taxonomy (NCBI): domain Eukaryota; kingdom Metazoa; phylum Arthropoda; class Insecta; order Lepidoptera; family Nymphalidae; genus Eueides; species Eueides tales. The sequence goes on along the minus strand of DWMZ01001879.1, from coordinate 9,877 downwards.
TAGGTAGAGGGAGTTTGAGAACCTAGTGTTAAGACACTCCGTTCCACTTGCGTTCCCACTTCCCACCGAATTTATGGCATTGTTGAGCAGTGGACCTTAACGCCGCTTTATGCCACCAGAGCAAAGAAATGAAAACATTAAATATTTTAAAATTGAAAATATTAAATATTTCAACTCCTCGAATGGGGATCGAACTCACAACCTGTCAGTTACAGCCACACGCATGTACCGCTTCGCCACAATAGGCCTAGCTCAATAGTTTCTGAAACGGAAATGAAGTTGATTCTCGAACAAAATACAGCAACACGGTCAAATAGTATTATCCCACATAAGGATACACTGTATACACTCTGCCAAGAGCAGCATCTGGCCACGCCATTTTTTTTCTTACCGTATAATACCGTTTTATGTTTACTTTCAATTAATATTTTATATGCAACTGATACATTTTGACGCCTCCGAGTCAGAGTTATACTAATTACGAATCTTGATACGCATGAAAGTGACCACAATATTCTGGCGTTTCCTTGCGTAGGATGCGTTGCTTACGCTTGTCATGTTCTATTAGAGTTTTTTATAACTCTACCACTTACTTTCGTAAAAATATTTAATATGCGAACCCCTTTTAATTAAAAAATATATCTGATTTTCTCGATTAATACTCATTTGAAATTGAAAATTGTTTACATGAAACAAATTTAACCGAATTATTCGGAATTAATCGGAAAAAATATTAAAAAAAGTATTTTTACTCCATTAACTAATCCGTTCAAATTCTTTTCATTTAAAACCATTTTTTAGTGTTTTTACACAGTATAAAATATTAAAATTACCCATCATCTTAAAGGCTTTTTTATATATTTATAACTTTTTTATATTTTTTATATTCTTCATAAAGATTTAAAAAAGTATAAGCGATTACATAAGGTTATTACCGTATAACAAACACCGTTTCTCTGACACAATCACACCCAAATTTTTATTCTACTATCTCATTTTGTTCACTCTCACTATTTTTCAACGACAACTGAACTTAAATTAAAACTTAAATTAATATCGTAATTTGTCCCTTAAACCTTGATACACACGAAAATTACAATGAAACGGATTCTGCAACTAAGCATTTAGCTAACAAAGCATTTTAATATTTCTTATCGATAAACTGGACTGTTACGGTTGTTCATGAGATGTTCCAGACCTTCGATTTTAATATGTCAATGTAAAATGCTCACCACGCTTAATAACCTTTGTTAAGACTGCATTTCATTATTTCTTATTCTTTGGCTGGAGAGTTATGATAATTCAGCACACGTACCAGATCTTCAATTTTAATATACCATCGTAAAATGCTCATCACCCTCTACAACTTTTGTTATGGATATATTTCATTATTTCTTATAGTTTATCTGGACCCCTGCTGTTCTGCATCAGATGTGGAAGTATTCGAAATTAAATATAGCCTAAGTCCTGCCCAGACCAAATTGATATACAATAGAAAAAAAAATATTGAAATCGGTCCAGTGGCTTAGAAGTTGTGCTGGTACAAACAGACAAACAGACAAACAGACAGACAAAAATTCTAAAAATTGTAGATTCGTATTCTATTAGTTATTTTAAGCCCCCCTATATTGTTTTTTCGTAAATAGATTCAATGTACAGACACGACTTTTTTACTATTTTATTATAGTATAGATAAATTAATTAGTGCTTATAATCATTAAGCACGTGTACATACACGGATACTTCTACACACACATGACATGTATGTGTAGAAATTGCCTTAAAATTGATAATGTTATTAGAACAAGAAAGTAATTAAGATTAGTAAATAAAATAGTATTATTCAAGAATGAAACCGGGGGCGGTTCACTAGTATTAATAATGCGGCGCTAAGTTCCGCCACTCAACACGCATTGCCTCCAAAATTCGGCAAAATTGATAATGGAAGTAATTTAATATGATCAGAGCGTTTTATCATTTGGTTCACATCTTTCCTTTGTCTACTCTGTCCTGAAAAAAAAACCATCTTAACAATTATGACACTTAAGATCCCATCATTCTAATTTATATGTAAAATTACCCGTTGTGGGTATCTCACTGAATAAGATATAAGATTCTTCTCAAGGAGAAAATACCGGTCTCTGGAGTGCATAAATTTATAATGGGCTTGAAATATCAAGGTTTGTTAAGGTTGAAACGTTTAAAAATCTTATAGAAGTTGCATAGCTGTTTAACAGTAGACTTAGGAGTTTCAATCTGAGAGGGCATTTTTTTATATACAATAAAGTGTACAACTGACAATAAAGTCTTTGTGGCATAGCAATAAATTTAGTCAGATGTGACTGAAAAGGTGAATATTGTGGATTGGATTCCCACTTGGGGACAGAATTATGTTTATTTCCTCGCTCTAATAACAAAAGAAAGAGCGGCTTTGAGTTCTGCAGCTCAACGCATTATATGTCAAACATTGAGTGAACGTGAAGAACTTAATGTTTAAGACAGTTTGTTCCCCACTAGTCCCTGAGCCTAAATTGAAACATAACGCCCTAATTTTTTAACCAGCTCCGGTAGTTGCGTTGAACCACCAAATATGCAGTGTCTCGAAAGTAGGCTGAAAACGGAATCTTATCCTACATGTATAATGGGCATTCGGAGTAAAGGTCAAATAATAAAAAACGTATAGTAGTTTTAATGATAGAAATGTTATATATAAATGTATAATCTATTATTTTTTATAATATTCTATTTCCCAATTTCTGATTTTGAGACATTATGTTTGTTATGTTAACAGAGCGAGAAAATTAAAATATTTCGACTTCTGAGTAGAAATCGTACCCACCACATCATCATTTTTGTACATTTTGTCACTGTGTCACGATGGCCTCAAATAATTTTATGTCGATCTTTATCTTAGTCCACATAAATAAAATGACGAGCGATGACAAGTTAATAATAATCAAGGCATAACGCGAAGTTGAGTTCCGCTACTCAACATACAATGCTTCAATTTCAGCGGAAAGTGGGGAACAGAAGGGAGTGTCTTAACATTAGGTTCCAACTTTCCCTCAATATACCATGCTATGTGCGGTATATAGCGTGAATCTGAGTAAGTGGCATGTTAATAAAAATATAAACATACAAAAAATTCGAGACAAATTATTACATTTCCAAAGAATCTAGTAACATTCATAATCTATAGAACAATGCAGAATAAATTTATGAAGCCATAAAGTCTGAGCGTAAAACTGTCCCGACTTGTTGATTTACGATCGCATTGTATGTATTCCTTATCAAATCGCGTCTATAGATCTTTTATAGATGTATCATTTACATTTTTGGTTTCTGGTAGTAATAAGAAAGGATCTTAAATACATTGTTATACAATTTCCTTTCAAAATGCGGCGTTGAACTCCGCTATTCTATACACAATCTTTGGTTGCGATGTACGGAAGTTTAATGTTAGTTACACTTCTATGATATATATGCTGAATACAGGTGAAGCTAATAATTAGTAATATATGAAATCGCTTCATTCAATCAGGAGCTACGGTGCCACAGTAAGATACACATAAAGACAGGTAAACTTATAACTCTTTTTGCGTACAACTTGTTGTAAAAAATCAAAATTAATTAATGTTAAGATAAAAATTTTTACGTTCAATATTATTATAATATATTAAATAATTTTATTATTTAATATAATATAAATATATTGATATAATATAATTATAAAAATATATTATTTAATTTCTTAATATTATAAACTCTTTGTACTCAAATCTGATTTGCCTTTCTTAAAGGCGATGGTTGAATTCGATATATATTCGCTTGTATACATGTGTCTAATTTATTTACATTTCACCGCTCTGGTAGACTAAACGCAACGTTGAGTTTCGCCACCTAACACAAAATTTCTTAAAGTAATTGGGCGGAAAGTGGAGAATGCATTGTCACAACCCAAGGTTCCCCTCACTACCCTGTTATGTCGGAAACCATGTTAAGTATATACGTTACTATATACACACAAATAATGTATAGTTAATATTTATTCAGCCACAATCGTAGCTCATTTTTATTCTATACATGGCGGAACTTAACGCTGTCATCTTTTCTTGCCAGATAAAAAAAATAAAAATAATCAACTTCCTCAAGCGATAATTGAATCTAAAACTATCTTGTATACAGTAAAACTTAATTAACAAGGTTTATGCAGGAACTAAACAAAATAACTTATAACAATGCGACCTCAAGCACATATGTAATACGTTCCTGAACAATCACTCAACTGTGCTTTTGTATCTAATTAAAGAAGGCTACTTGTTAAAGGAATGATTTTATTTATAGTTATTTGTATAATTAAGTTTGTACTGTTATATATTTTTTTAACTGACACAAAAAGAGGTTTATTATCAACTTGACCTGTCTGTCAGTCTTGAGGCTACGGTGCTCATGAATGAACCAATTAGAATGCGGTCTTTTTTAAAGAAAAAATCGTTAATATTGGTAGTTCTTAGCTATGATTTATGAAAATCGAATTAAAAGCTTAGAAGCTATAAGTGCTTGACCAAGATGGAGTAATAATTTATAGGATTGGAATTTCTTGAAATTTGTTATTAGTTATGAACAAATATTTAAAAACAAACTTTTTACATTATATAACATTATATTTAAGTAAGAGTATACATGACTGTTCCAGAAATGCACTGTTCGCTAGTTTAGAACATATTGGATTGAATTAAAAAAAGGATAGGTCTTGTATTTTTCTTTTCTAATTGTAAAATATCAATGTAAATATATTAAAATGAATAATATTTATACTTATTTCAGTCTCCGATAAGTTTATAAACAAACATACACACACTCATGAAATTGAACACACGTCTTTGATAATTTTATTTCAAGCTGATTTTGTTGTTTATTTCTCTATTTGCGAGATCATTTGACGATATCTTTTATTTTTATTTCTTCCACATATTTTATTATGTAACCGTTTATCGTTATGAGGATATAAAGTAAATATCAAGACGAATGCTAATAAAATACGTTTTATTTACATTTCGTTAACTTTAAGTCCGTAGCGATCCAATTAAAAACGTTTAAAAACTTGTTACTAAACTGCTGAGAAAAGTTTTTGGGACATAGGATCTCCTTGTCGAGTTCCTCTTTGTATTGGAAAGTATTACCCTGTTCCTTCTGTGTATTTCGGCTTTTATATTTTTAATAAAGTTAGGAAGGAGATTAATAGATATTTTTAAGCAATCCCTTGTGCTTTAAAAATATGTGATACTTTACAATACCTTACATATATTTAATTTATATTTTTAAGTATTTCAATAAACCTAAGACCTTATTATAATTGACACATGCAAAGTGGAAAGTTATACTGTGATCTTATTTTTTTTTCTTTCCTTATTTCAGCTTTACGCTGTATCCCGCAAATGGCAGAGTAGACAGAGGGAATTCGGAAACTTAGAAATAAGACGTAGTGTAATGTACAGTTGAATAATCACTATGGAACTCTGCATGTCCTTTAGTTATCCCAGAATCTAATTGATTGATGGGTCTATAATTGCCTATATTATTCTCTTTCTTATTTACTTTTTTACTTTTCAGTACATATTATTAATACTGCAATCATTTTAAATCCGTCAATTGTCTTAGAGTTGATTGTAAGCGTAATACTTGGGGATTTGATGCCTAGTGCGGGAAATGTATTATTTTAATTTCCTAACTACTGTAATAAGATAAAGAGCGGCATTGATTATTGCCTCACAATACGTCATATCTCGAAAATTATCTGGAAAGTGGAGAATGGTGACTTTATACTACTCACCAAGGCACGAATATAGTGACTTAACACAACCACCATTTTATTGAATGCAGCTACAAAATTAATTAATAATTTTCCTTTAGATAGTCATGTTTCTTCCTTGTGTTTCGCAGACAAGACAAATAGTGAGAGATGTAACGAACGATGCCGATACTGAAGATTAGTGACTGTTATTAACTAGCACTGAGTCTATAGGAGTTTGATATAGTAAATCGTTTAATAGTAATATATTTAATTCTTAAGTACTACTTCTATAGCAAATTTAACTATTATATCAATGCCATAATTTTATTATTACATAAGTATATAAAAAGTTGTACATAATTCAGCTTTTTTTTGTTGCACGTACATGGCAAGCCAAAGAGAGGGAACTTGTAATCGTATTATTAAGACACTCCGTTCCTTAAACTCAACGCCCCGCTTAGTCTTGTTATCAGAACAAAGAAAAATATATTAAATAATTTACTAAATTTAAATCCGACCAAGAGACGTGGGTTCAAATTCGACTTCGTTCAAATTTTTATACGTTTTTAAATTTAGTATTTTTCTTTTCTAAGTGTGGAATAACACTTTAAAAATAGTAAAAATATTAAATTAATATATATAATAATTTATTTCCACAAGTGAGGCTCAAAGCAACAATTACTTTTACAGTCGCCTTTGTATACCTACGCCGTAATAGACCTCAAATTTTATTAATTACTTAATTTTTTTATTTATTTTTCCTAAACGCAAAAATAAACTTTGTTAATTAGTATTTTTTTAATAATTACTTAAAATTTAGATAGTCGTACATGAAGAATAGACTACGATATTTTATAATAGATATGGATAAGTTCTAAATAAGAACGGAGTGCCTCAACATTAGGTTTCCAGATTCCTTTTACCCACCCTGCTGTGTGTTGAATACAGCGTAAAGCTTATAAAATATCCTATTTAATCGGAACTTTTTTAGCTGGATTAATCGCGTATGTTTCATATTATGATTTTGAGAACGATACTTTGAACATTTTTGAGTAGTCTGTGGTCACAGATAGACAATATAGGTGACATCCGTCTGTTAGTTTACTTAATTAATATGTCTAACTACCGCCATTTATTAACAAATTAGCTCACGTACTTTCCTAGACTCTCGCTGTATAAGCTGACTGTACCTTGCCCTTTGGTGATTTTTTTTAGCTTCACACTGTATCCCGCACAAGGCAGGGTAGGCAGAGGGAACCCGGAAACCTAGTGTTAAGACACTCAGTTCCACTCCCGCTACCCACTCTCCGCTGAATTTGACGAATTTGTTTTGAGTGGCGGAACTCAACGCCGCGTTTTGCCTTATTATCAGAGCTAAGAAATAAAACATTAAATATTTAAATTGAAAATATTAAATATTTCATTTCCTCGACTGGGGATCGAACCCAGAACCTGTTGGTTACAGTCACACGTCGCTACGCCGTCGCTACGCCACGACAGGCCTCAAATAGAATTACAGTATTCTCACAGATTTTCAGTATTCGCAAGGATTTGCGGCTTATGAAACCTGATGTAGTGGTTGGGTTTGTTCACTGTATGCTCACATACTGCTGACTTTGATACATGCCCATTATTGATAATGGACATGTGTTTCTTCACCTTAAAACCGATGTTTGTCTTTGTTTGACCTATAAATGATACGCATAGTCACAATCTAGTTTGTATACACCTGCACACTTCAAAGGAATATTACTTTTCACTATTCTCAAGAATTCGCTCAAAGGAAATATTTATGATTAATCCATTTTATGTTATTTAATAAAAGTATTAAAAAATATCTCATTAAACAAAATTAATATCAAATAAACCATAAATAATTCGACTAACGATAAGCTCAAAGCCCACTTTTTGAATTCTGATTGATTTCAATTTCATTAGAGATAGGATTGACGGTATTAAAAGGGAATGTCCTTAGAGATTTAAATTTAATGTTATTAAGATCGTGGCTTTTAGAATTTTCTTTTTTTTGTGCCAATAGCACGACAATAGACTTCAAAATAATTTCAAACTTAAATGCCAGACATTATTGTTTAATTGTTTACATTTGTACATATTTTGTGTCACAGTAGTAGCGTCAATTTGTAGGTTACCAAAATTGTGTCCGAACTCTTTGTCAATAATGTTGCATAAAAGTATTTTTTTTTCATAAGAGACTTTCGCATTCATACATGATATATACTGAGTGTATAGTATCATATTATACTTACAAAGTAAGGCAAATACGTCTTATCAGATAAGGTACTTATTTATATACGAAAAAAATTTAAGTTTTCCATCTTGTTTCCATATTTGGATAATAGAGTGTTCTATTCTTGCTTTCTTTTAGCCTTATTTGGTTATAATCAAGTGTAAATATGATTCCATAAAAGAAAATAAACGCACAACCGGCTTAATATAAGCGATGTAGAGACAAATTGCTTTCATTTTTGACATTTTAATCATGCAATTTTGTTAGAAAAATGTGATGTGAACGAGGAGAGCATTATTTGTATTGAAATGTAAATTATTAAAGACATATATTCGTATATGAGTTTATTAAACATTTGAAATAAAACCCGTAATCAGAATTCATCTTGTATTCTTGTGTCATATTAACTGTATTTTTTCAATTTTGTAGACTGAGGTATATCAGTGGATATATTAAATGACGGTAGGCCAAGGATTTCTTAATTGCCTCCCGTAGTACTCTACAGCTTCGTAAAATGGGTTGAAAATGTCAAAAATTGGCATGTTTTATAGTCACTGAGGAATTTCTGTTAATTTCTTAGCTTTACGCTTTATCAGGCATATCATCAGTAGCTTAGTAGTTCGATTTCTGTTTTTCATTTGTCGGTAGATTTTAGGCATTTTCTTATCATAACGGGGACATCACAACAGCCCGATGTCATACCATTGTGGTGCTGAGGCATCGTTAATTATAGTAAAGAATCAATCACTCCCGAAACTAACTACCGACTTAACGTAAAAATATATACATTCGTTAGAAAAGTTATAGTGTTGGTTTTGAAATAAATAATAGATATTTCAAAAGTAAAATTCTAAACGCTATATAGGTTTATAAAAATGAAAAATATTATTTCTGATGCATACAGCGTAACGAGGCGCAAAGTTAGCGCCACTCGTGTGAAATAGAACCCTGTAGCCGTAAAACAATATTTTGTAGTTTTTTGAAAAAATATGTACATACTGTTTAATTTTTATTATCCCTCAATATTGTATGACGAAGTATTCTTTAGGGATATTTTTATTAGTACTTTTAACCGCCAACACTATACGACGAGTTTCATAAGTTTGACATAGACAGACCGCCAAGTCTGTGTGTGACATCGTAGCTCTTGAATGACTGAAGCGATTTGATTGCGGAAGTTTTCTTTGTTCTTATCCCTCGCGGTGGTTAGTTACGTTTAATAATAATTTTTGTCATGCTGTGGATTCCCTCTCAGTAAAATTAAATAATTGTCATTAACACCTAATGTCTCAAATTCAGCGGAAAGTAATGGAGAACGGAAATATCTTGATGGAAACGAAGTGTTTGCTCCCGAAATAGAGTTGCTGAACTTAATAGCGTTTTATATAGTAACACTCAAACTATAATGAATTTTAAAAAAAGGCTAAAAGAATATCATATGACACTTTGAGAATCTTTATTAACTAATTTACTTATTACATTTACTTTTCCTTCATTATCTCCGTATGTATATTAGATTGTATGTATATATGTATGAATGTATGTATGTATGCATGTATGTATTTATGTATATGTATGTATGTATATTTGTATATATGGATATGTATATATGTATTTATTTAGGTCCCGTGTGTTTATTTATGTATATAGAATACAATATTTGCATATAAATATATACTTAGATGTAGTCAGTACAACCCCTCCCAATTTCATTTCATTCATTTCATTCATTTCATTCATTTCATTCATTTCATTCATTTCATTCATTTCATTCATTTCATTCATTTCATTCATTTCATTCATTTCATTCATTTCATTCATTTCATTCATTTCAT
>DWMZ01001878.1:0-15257 GCA_018249855.1 Eueides tales michaeli | reverse complement strand
GAGTTGAAAAGACTGCGCATTTCGATTAGTCAGCCCAACAACACATATTATTTTTAAATTAATATTTTGACCGTCTTTTTATGTATATAACTGCACTATGATGGTGTCTCATTTAATATAAAGGTATGTAAATATTCTTCTTTCTTTTTTCGAGTTTCACTCTGTATCTTTCATACAACAGGATAGGCAGAGAGAATTTGAGAGCTTAGTGTTAAGACAATTTGTTCACATTAAGACAATTCGGGTTTCTACTTTTTGCCGAATTTGAGACACTGCATGTTCAGTAGCGGAACTCAAATATGCGCTTTGAATAAAATATTTCATTTTCCTCGAGCGGGGATCGAAACCCAAGCCCGTCGTATTTATAGTCACATATTTTTGCCCCTCCGCCACAACTGAACTCAATATAAATATTTTTACATACAAAACTAAGTTAATCGACAATCATTATTAAAAGACAATAACGGCGTAAGCAATTAATTTAGAAGAACGTTTTATTGCTCAGGAGCTTGCAGTTAAGTGATTCCTTTATTAAAAAGGAATCTTTTCGAGCGAAAGTTTCCAATTTATTGATATAAAAGTTATATTATATTATAGGCTTACAAAAAACATATTGAATGAACTCTTAAGATTATAAGTATTTTTTATGAAGCATAGAATGAAGAGGCTTGGATTGCTTAACTGTTAATAATATTAATTTAGAAATATTATGTAAATATTCCTCCTCTTCATTCAATTTGTTGTTTTTCTTGTATAGCAATAACGTATAAAGACACCAAATATATTTTTTTATATTTGTAAAGGAATCATGAGTTTAAGTTAATTTTCTCGGTATATATTGAAGATATATCTATAAAAATTTGTGCTAAATATGGCTATTTATCATTTTTTATCAGCCACAAGGTGGGCTTGGTAAGTCTGTCGGTTGGTAAGTCTAGTGTTAAGACGTTCTGATTAGGAAATTTTCGTTCCCCACTTTCTGCGTTATTTGAGGCATTGCGTGTTGAGTGCTATGCCTTTTTCGTAAGTACATGCCTAATTGGCTTACCTCAATTTATTTAGCACAATTTCTGCACATATACCGCTTACATTTTTTTCATTTATATACACTTAGCTAAGGCTATAAATGCATAGAATATACATATACGGTTAAAGAATAAATATTTAACTTACGTGAATTTGCGTTCTGGCTTTGAATACAAGGCATTTTCTCTTTTATCTCACTTTAAAAGCTAGTAAATCTTTTTAAAAAAATCATGATCATAAAACAGGGCTTTGCTGAAGATTCAATAGAAAATATTTTCCAAAATAAAAATGAAGTCATTATAATGTGATGGTTGTACTTTTTTCTCGGTAGAAACGAAGATTTTCAACTCTCCACTCGCAAAGTCTCGGAAAGTTCATCATTTTAATAAGTTAGAAAAGTTATCCTATTTTTTTTTATTTCTAACAATAAATACAGTTAGAACAAAACACTTATTTTAATTTATTTAGTGGATCATATGGAGATTATGTAAAAGAATAAGGGGAACGCTCTTGACATTTTCGTTTCCAGTGTTTACTTTTTTAGGAACAAAGTATAAAATGCTATAAACTATGTATTTGGATATGACGCCTTGGTTATATCCAAATACATAGTTTAATTATATATATAATATTATGTAGCGAGAATAAAAGAGAAAGAGATTTAAGAACACTTTTACAAACACTGATCGAAATCTTTTATTTTACAAACCTTTCTTTAAGAAAGCGTGTTGAGAAAGAAAAGCGATAAAATCACGTTTTTATGGTCTTCTTACGTGTTGCATAAAATTCATCACTCAGAATTATGCTTTAAATAATTCGTCTTATAATCAGGAGATTGCCACAATCCTGAAACCACTGCAATTACTAGGTTTGAGGTTCATGAAATCCTTGTAAATATAATATCTTCAATAATACTAGTGTCCGACCGAAACAGTTTTTTCGACCGAAACCGAAACCGAACTTTCGGCCTCGCTCTTAGTTTCGGCTGAAACCGAAGCTGAAATTTATTTTAATATATTTCAAATTTCAAATTTCTATTGCATACTAGACAGATAATTAAATAGAATTTTTGTTGCTCTTGAAAATATGTACATGTGAATATGGTCAAACATCATGTTTGCCACAATTAAATTCCTTTTCTTACATACATATATCTAATATAAGCATTCCAGCCACATTCTTTCTCTCGTTAATTTATTTTACTTGCCTGGCTCTGGGACAATTCCCACCCATCCATTCAAATCACCATATATTATTAGTTTTTCATTCCCTCTAACATTACCTAGAACGTCCCTTACACTTTCTCAATACTGCTCGTGTTCGCATAATGAAACTGAGGATACCATCGCATACGCCGTTAACAAGAAAACTCTTGTCATCCCTATCATTGCCCTAACCAATCGAGAGGACAATAACACCTTGACTCCCTCGCTCGCTCTCTGGTAATCCGGTCCAGAAGGCAACCCGGTATATCTGCTGTTGCATTGCCTTTTTCGCTTCGTCTCAGTCACACAAAGAACATCCAGATCTCTGCGATACATCACATAGTTAATAGTTCATTCATCTTTTCTTCCATACCTCTTTCATTTGACATAGCAGTTCCGTTCTCCAACTTCCCATCGTTCCGGACCCGGCGTGTTGGGTGGCGATCCTCAACGCCGCATTTGTCTCCACTTAACACAACAACGGTGACGCACTGGTGCGCGTCGCCTTTGGGGGATAATTACAAATACACGAGTTTCAGTGCGGTTTCGGCTATTTTCGTGCCGAAACCGAAACTAATTTTTTTAGCCGAAACTGGCCGAAACCGAAACCCATACCGAACTTTCGGTCGGTCACTAAATAATACCTTAAATATTGTTAATCAACGAATCAAAATTATATTCAGCTAATTTTCAAAATAAGAATTATACAACAAGATCTTGTATTTTCGTGATTTATTACTTACTAGCGGCTTCCCGCGGCTTCGCCCGCGTAAAAATCGTTTTTTTTATGAAAACTCCTGAATTTTAACTACCTTCAGCACCTTAATTCTTGTTTGCATAATGATGAAGAGAATGGAGTTTTTTTATATTTAAGAATAAGAATATAATATAGGATGGGTCATTAAGTTATGCGAATTTTAAAAATCATAGAAAATATCTACAAAGCATAGGAATGACAATCTTTTTTTATACTTGTAATAAAGCAAACATTTGGGAATTTTATTTTAAAAAAATAACATTACTGAGATGTGACCATCCCTAACATACTCCTCAAATCTGGACCTCTAATTCGTAAACACTCGCTGGCACATCGCTCGTGGGATAGCGGACATTTCCTCGCAAATGTTGTTCTTGAGCTGAGCAATTGTCGTCGGTTTATTGGCATAAACATTGGCATAACAGTGGCGTGCGATCTGGGCTCCGAGGAGGCCACGGAATGTCTCCTCGGCGCTATATCAGTTTTCCAGTAAACATTTCGTTTACAACTGCTGAAGACTCATTGGATATATGTATGAGATGTCGCGCCGTCTTGTTGAAACCAGGTCCTGTTGTTGTAGGCTTCAAAATTATGCAGTTGTGGAAGAAAAAGTAACGAAACATTGTATAGCAATCAGAATTTGCTGTTACGGTTTGGTCTCGCTTATTTTCGATGAAATGGTGTCCGATGATTCCTTCAGCCGACATAGTTGCCCAAATTGTCACATTAAGTGAATGCAATGGTCTTTGATGTTTTAACTTGGGATTTTCTGAGGCCCAATACCGACAATTTTGTTAATTCACATATCCACTTAAGTGAAAATGAGCTTTATCCGAGAAGAGAATATTGTTCAAACTTTGAAAACACTGTAACATTCTTTCGGCAAAAGCACGGCAAAGATAGTGGTCGTTTGCTTTCAATTCCTGGACTAATAAAGTTTATACGGGTGAAATTTAGGATCTTTTTGTAAGAAGTCTTTACATAGAACGCATGCTGCTCACCGGTGAAACGCTCAATGGCGACTAAATTTCTAAGAACTAAGTTACCTATCCCCACTATCCGCGCCCCTCTCCTGCGTCCCTCTCACGATTAATCTGATTTTGAAATCCGCACGCCTGTCTGGCCCACCCTATATATTATTGGTATGTTATTTACTGCAAATATCGTAGTTTTTGTAATAGAGTTTTACTATGATATTACATTTTTACTATTATTAGTATTACTATTATATTATATTCTATATATTAGATATTACTCTTACTGTAAAATAAATAGGTAGACCGTTGTCAGTAAGAGAATTGCCTACAATCGAAAATACAAAGGAGACTATTAATTGCTCTTTTATCTGTTGGGCTGATATTTCCTTTCGCATTACGGCTAGAAGTAGGTAAAAATCTTTTGATAAAAACGTTTTGTACATTTTTCACAGTCTAGAAGGATTCAGATTGCAAAAAATACTAACAGTATAGCAATCAATTGTCGTAAACTACTGGGACTATAACTGACGCAAGACTGTGGCGCCAATAGGTATCGTCTCCAAGAAACTAAGAAGAAGTGACCTGCAAGTTGCTTAAAACGAAGGATGCTCTACACCATTAATAATTTTTTTGTCAGCTTCACGCTGTATCCCGCACATGGCAGGGTAGACAGAGGGAGCTTGAGAACCTAGTGTTAAGACACTCCGTTCCACTTGCGTTCCCCACTTCCCACCGAATTTAAGGCATTGTTGAGCAGTGGACCTTAACGCCACTTTATGCCTTGTTACCAGAGCAAAGAAATGAAAATATTAAATATTTCATCTCCTCGAGTGGGGATCGAACCCACAACCTGTCGATTACAGTCACACGCATGTGCCGCTTCGCCACAATAGGCCTAGATCAATAGTTTTTAAAACGGAAATAAAGTTGGTCCTCTAACAAAATACAACAACACGGTCAAATAGTATTATCCCATATAATGATACACTGTGCATGATACACTGTGCTCTGCCAAGAGCAGCATCTGGCCACACTATTTATTTTTTTACCGTATAATACCGTTTTATAATCACTTTCAAATAATATTTTTTATGTAACTGATACATTTTGACGCCTCCGAGTCAAAAGTTGTACTAATGACGAATCTTGATACGCATGAAAATGACCACAATATTGATACGCAATAAATCCTTGCGTAGGATGCGTCGCTTACGTTTGTCATGTTCTATTAGAATTTTTTATTACTCTACTTCTTACTCGTACTTACTTTCTTAAAGATTTTTAATATACAAACCTTCTTTTAATTAAAAAATGTATCTGATTTTCTCGATTAATATTCATTTGAAATAGAAAATTGTTCAAATGAAAAAAAAAAATAACCGAATTATTCCGAATTAATCCGAAAAATGTTAAAAAAATATTTTTACTCCATTAACTAATCCGTTCAATTTTTTTTTCATTTAAACACACTATAAAATATTGAAATTACCCATAATCTTAAACGCTTTTTTATACATTTTCTTTTTTTTTCTTTTTATTAATTTTCATATTCTTCATAAAGATTTAAAAAATATAAGCGATTACATAAGCTTATTAACGTATAACAAACACCGTTTTTCTGACAGAAACTCATCAAATTTTCATCGACCATCTCATTAAGTTCACTCTCACTATTTTAATATGATGTTTTATATAAAAAGATAGATTTCAACGACAGCCGAACTTAAATTAAAACTTAAATTAATATCGTAAATTGTCCGTTAAACCTTGATACACACGAAAATGACAATAAAACGGATTCTCATCTACCGCGTATGATGCGTCGTCGATCCCGTAGCAAATTTAAAATCACGTTGAAATTTTTAAAATAATTTATATAGGTAATAGGTTTTTTCTAATATTTTAATATAACAATTCAATCTAAATTGATCCATCATACCATTGTATATAAGCCGCAATTTTATTTTTTATTATTATAATTTATATTTGTTTACCAGATATTCCATATCTTTATTTTTTATATCAATAAAAAATATCTGTCAAGCTGCACATCTTTAATTAATGCTGTATTTTGTTATTTCTTATTGATAAGACGGCACCTCAATTTTTCTTATAGTTTAGCTGGACTGTTAAGGTTGTTTATGGGATATATTATATCTTTGATTTTAATATGCCAATGTAAAATGCTCATCGCGTTCAATAACTTTTGTTAAGACAGCATCTCAATATTTCCTATAGTTTAGCTGGACTGTTAAAGTTGTTCATCATATGTTCCAGATCTTCAATTTTAATATACCATTGTAAAATGCTCATCACCCTCTACATTTTTTGTTATGGATATATTTAATTATTTCTTATAGTTTATCTGAACCCAGGCTGTTCTGCATCAGGTGTGGAAGTGTTCGAAATCAAATATAGCCTAAGTCCTGCCCAGACCAAATAGATATACAACGGAAAAAAAATCATTGAAATCGGTCCAGTGGCTTAGAAGATGTGCTGGTACAAACAGACAAACAGACAGACAAAAATTTTAAAAATTGTATATTCGTATTCTATTAGTTATTTTAAGCCCCCCTATATTGTTTTTTCGTTAATAAATTCAATGTACAGACACGACTTTTTTACTGTTTTATTATAGTATAGATTTTGAATGAAACTTTCTTTACTGGAATAAACTAGTATTTTTAGTATCTTACATTTACATTATTACTTATTTAAACGTTAATATAGTGTAGGCAGTTGTAATCTAATATTAAATCACTTTGTTCCCAATTTTTTTGATAAGTTTTTAAAACATTGCATATAGAGTGGCGCGTTACTGCGTTTTAACTGGCTAGAAGCGTAAAGGAAGTAAAAATATCACTATCCCTGTAACCCAAAACCATCATATACATGTATACTAACTAGAGCGCTGTTCCGTTGCGCCATCATCAAATGCTATTAATACATACAAACATAAATAGCGATGTCTAGAAAATCTATAGATATTATTATGGGCTGAAAATGTTATTATAATTGTACAATTGTTTTACACAAATTTATTGAAATGTATTTATAATATAAATTTGTCGCCACTGTATATTTAAGTGAATTACTGAGAAGCAAAAGTGATAAAATGAATTATGGCTTTGTTTAAACATATTTTTATTTTATTATAAATACAATATTGTATAAAAATAATAAGTAGTAGTAGTCAAGTTTCAGGAGCCTTATGAGGTGTATATTTTATTTTAGTTTATATTGAATGTGTTTTTTTTGTGTTCAATTAAGTATATGGTATTGTATTGTTTTTAAACATTTTATTTATTTTATGTTATATAGTTAAAATAATTACTTATAATTAATTCCTTACAAGCGACAGAATTGGAGTAATGAGTTTTAATAATGTTTTACACGTTTGGTTTGACACGCTTTTGGCAATTACCTACGCTTCTCTTGTGTTCTCTTATAATTTTGTAACAAAATTACTGAAATAATTTACTAAGGTAAAAAGATAACCGGTTGGTAACATATAGACATATACATACATATATATTTACAAGGATTTCTTGAACCTCAAACCTAGTAATTGCAGTGGTTTCAGCATTGTGGCAATCTCCTGACTATAAGACAAATTATTTTCCTAGCAATTACTTTCATGCAACACGTGAAAAGATCATAAAAACATGATTTTAATTATTTTTTACTCATGTCACTTTTAAGTTAGGTCTTTAAAATAAAAGAACTCGATCAGTGTATGTAAAAGTGTTCATAAATATCTTACTCTTTAATTCTCAGATATATGCGTTTTAAATTTTAATAAATATTATTAAAATTTAAAACGCATACATCTGTACCTAAGCCAATCCCGAAGTGGACTCAACATAAATCCTTACAAGATTATCCAAGGCAACATATTCAAATACACAGTTTATAGCATTTTATATACTGTTGCTATAAGAATAAAGACTGGAAACGTGAGTCGGTTTAAATCTAGCATTTGTAATATGAAACAAATTAATGGTTTAATCCGATGCGAGAATTTATATTGTGAAGTTATTTTCATTTAAGATTAAATGATGCAGTTGCCATGTTTTGATTCGAGTTCGACTCGGAGAAAATACCACATATCTATCAAGTGTTAAAATGTCCTACTAATATTGTAAATGTGAAAGTATGTGATGATGGATGTTTGTTCCGCTTTCAAGCAAAACTACTGAACGGATTTAGTTGAAACTTCGAGGCCTATGAGTCGGAATAAAATAATGAAATATATGCTATATTTTATGCATATTTTTGCTATAGCAGAACTACAAGATGAGAGGGCATAGGCTTAGGGCTCCATCATGAACGCTAGTAGAAAAGGAAGTACTTGCGATGGCTCTTATTTGTCAGTGCTCTGTGCGGGGAACCAATCACATCTCCCCGTTACACCGCTTCCTTATTTTATAAAAAAATATGTTTATAATACAGACAAAAACTATTAAAAACTTGTGATTTCAATTCATTTCATACAAATTGTAAATTCAGTGCACACACCCAAAAAAATTAAATTTATCAATATTTATAAATTGTGCTTCCTCTTGAACTACAATTTTGAAATTGAAACGAAAGCCTGGAGGCGAGTCTAACTATCAGTTAACTAGCTTCTCTTAGTTAATTTATTTGTAGTTTGTCAATATTTATCTAACATTTAATGACGTGGAGTTGTAGGAAACCCTTTTAAATTATTTTCTCGTATTTAGTGGCGGAACTTAACAACACATTTAGAAAATGTCAAGCATAAAAATGTCATTAAGGAAAAATGTAATACTAAGTCCATAAATCATCTCTGACCTAGTACGCAAACAACCCAATTAAATAACTTTGCCTACTAGCTTCTCGCTAGTAAATAATAATTTCGCCGTTAAATCATAAATCATTGTCTTCTCTCATCCTTTCCTCAATTTATTTCTTATCTTACAAAACACTAGCGAGATGATGTATTATTTATTGACTTTAGTAATGTTTTACTATGTTTTTCAAATCTAGGACGAATAAATTATTCTTTATATTTTTATTTTATCTAGAAATGACAAAGTATCGTGTTTTTTTTTCATTATAAAGAAGAAACATAATGTTCGTATCTAATGTGCAGACAGGCGTATAGCCAGTGCATTTCTACTTAATGATTTAGTTATGCTTAAGTAAAACTCTCTGTTTATAATTATAATTAAAATTTTATTCAGTTTACTTTTTCAAACATTGGTAAGTTTAATAGATATTTTAATCTTTTGTTACATACCTAAATGGAATGTAAAAGGAGGGGTGTAACCAAAGATGAATAATTGACAATGACAATAGTAAGCTGGATATTGTTTGTATGACTGTGACCAAGGAAAAAGGCAATGGCAAGAACTATTTTCCGAACATCCGGGGCGTCTTCTGGGCTAGGTACTCCGTACCAGAGAGTGAGCGAGGGTATCAAGATAAAGGTGAGTTTTGTCCGTTCAATTAGTTAGCACAGCGATAGTATACAAGGAGGTCAACATGAGGCTGCCTTAGGTTCGCTTCTAGCCTAATTTTTACTTAATTTTGTGACAAGATTTTTCAAAATTAGATTTTTTCGCGTCTATGCGTCGAATACTTCGGGATAAAAATAGGCTATATGCTGCTTACTATTCTTATCATTTTATTTCTACTGCTTTCTATATAAACTTACAAAGAATACAAACATTTTATACCACAGACATATAATAACATAAAATGATGAAAACATTACCATAAGTCGTATTTGAGAAGTTTATTTGTACTGATAGCACTGTAAGTCACGTAGCGGGATGAATAAAGTATTTATTATCGTATAGAGGGAAATACTAATGTCACGTCGTCTCGTCGTCAAAATATTACACGTGACGTGACTGAGAAAATCTATCTTATCTTTTATGACTGTATGTATGTAACTGTAAATGTGTGATATATGTAATTGTGGGTCCGAATTCCACTAGTAGCACATATTTGTATACGTATAAATAAGCATTCACTTTGTAAAAATAGTGCTTCACGATTTTTTTAGTTTGTGATAAGATACTCCCTTACCCTTTTTTTATAACTGTATTTATGCATCGATATTGCTGCATTATCTATGAAATTTGCCACGTAATCGAAATCTATAGGTTACATTCCGTATATTTATATTTATGAAAGGCAGAAAGCGCATCTTGCAATTAAATTATAAAATTTTTAAAAATCGATATTTATATTATAGGGTCGCTTCTTTAGCCTGTTGCATTTTACAAATATTTATTAACTAATATTATTTACGTATATTTTAGTACAATTACTAGATTTTGAATAATAATCTATACTGTTTAACACTTATTATATTTGTATTTTAATAAGTAGTGATTTTTTTTTCAAAATATTCGTACTTATAAAAAAAATGTTAGGTTATATAGCTTTGGAGCTTTCAGGTTGAATTGTATACTTGAGTTTGGCCGTTTTTTATATTTATTAAATTGGTATAAAACCCTAGACTTTTTTTACTTAGCGAGAATCGTATTCTGCGCTACAACGGCCTCAACATCCAATTATATCTTATATTTTTACGATTTATTATATAACATAAAACATGCAATTTTAAATAAAATATAATAAAAGTACGTACATAATTTGTTGTGCAATGAAAAATCTCATTAGCTTTTATTCTGTTTTATTTTTCCAGTTTCTTGAAAAACGAACACGGGTGCATTTTTTAATTTTAGGATATGTTTGTTATATTTTACGATATCATGTGTCATATAATTTACGAAATCGAGCACTATAATTGAAAGCTAATTTACATAGTATATTGTATCATGCTACCACGTAATATTTGAAGATAACATTGCCGTGTGATTCCGGCGTTGCCGTGTGATTCCGGCTTAGAATAGGATCACCCTGGTACTGATGGTGTCGTAAGAGGCGACTAAAGTACGAGTGGAAGAGTCATGTTGTCAGCAATGGCAACACGCATGGCCAGACTCGACCGGATTGTTACCACCCCCGGTATTTAAAACCGGCGTTAAGTAGTGGCTTTGGCCACTGCGTTTCGCGTTGGGTAATGCCGGGCCCCGGTGTACATTCACCTTAGAGGCCGGCAACGCTCCTGTAGCTCCTCTGGTGCTACACGGGGTCGTGGGCGGCGGTGATCACTTACCATCAGGTGACCCGCTCGCTCGTTTGCCCTGTCTTTTCCATAAAAAAAAAAAAAAACATTTCTAGCCTTGTGAAGAATATTGATTTATAAAATGAAGGAAATTTATAGCACGCTCTACCTAACATTTCGTTTCTACAAACAGCTAATATTTGCTGAACTGCACATTACTTTTTATAGAAATGTATACATATATTTTGCGAGACCCGAGGATACTTTATAAAAAAGTAGTGTTACCATTTTTAGTCTAATAGAAAAACGCCATTTAACGCTAAATTCAATATAACGAGACAAGATAAAATCCTATTATACCTATATAAATTTCCTTAGTGCGAAGTTTTTTTATAAAATTGAATTAGTATTAATTACTAATAGTACTAATAACATGCAAAAAGAAAGATCTATTATACAAAGTTATTTCCTTAATATCCTTTGCCAACTAAATAAAAATAAATATGTATTATATTATTAAAGCTACACACAGATTATAAAATTTGTCAGTACCTGTAATTTAGAAAAGTGAATTTGTCACAATTGGCACTCAAAATGGAGACCAAAAATACATCTATAGCTGTACCAAACGTTTCTGAGAAGAAACATTTAATCATGATCATACATCAATTTACTGAAGCGTAATATTGTATCAAGAATCGTTGATATGTAAAAACGGACTGAACGTATCATTAACTTGACATTTATCATATTAGGAAAAGAAAGGCTTTATGTATCTTTTTATATAACTTATAAGAATATGAATTTGTAGAGATAAAGCATGGAGTAATAATAGCAAGGATTATTGAATGTTCTCTATGAACTGTTGCAAAAAAATAATTATTGTACAAAAGTTCTTACTCAGTGATTATAATATATTACTACTATTGAATCGTTATATGTTTACTTGCACATGGTCATTCGAGCGAGAGCATGTGACTGTTAAGACATTTCGTGGGTTTGATCTATACTCGAAGAAATAAAATATTTAATATTTTCATTTTAAAACGCGGCGTTGTGTTCTGCCACTCAACAAGCAATGTATCAAATATGGAGGATAGTGGGGAGCAGAACGGAGTGTTTTAACACCATGTTCCTAATTTTTCTCCGCCAACCATGCATATTCGGTGCATAATTCTTTACGTCTGTCTATCATAGCCTGCCATGTGCGGGATATAGCGTGAAGCTGATAAAATTGGACGGTATGTTTTAAAATTGTATGATAAAAATAGAATCTAGTATCATAGTACTAGATTTTCTTCATTATTATTGTTTTAGAAATTCTATTTCTAAGTTTTATATATGTCATGTTTCTTTATAATCTTGCCGGTTTTAAATATACGATATGTCATGTAATATGTCATGCATTAGATGAATATATTCAAATAATATCTCAGATAAATATACAAAAGTAACAAATAATATGACATCAGTGAATTTTTGCTAATTGTTAGGAAATTTCCAGTTCTATTGAATGTTACATTTTCCGATATTTGTTGCAGGTCCTTTGTACTAATAATGGGTTTTCTGTTCAACTTTTTTCATTCTTTCAACAATAATTGATATTGTATTTAAAGTATTGGCAAACCAAGAATTATTAATGTATTGTGAAAAAACAATAGAAACATTGCATTTCATTGTTTCACGAAAAAATCAATGACTTAAATTAAAAGTTGCTACAGTTGCAGCTGTAGTATAATTTACGTTGTCGAATAACTGTCTTATCAATCTGTATATTACAAAAATATACTAATGATTCTAATATAAAATTTGCTTGTGATATTGACAATGCGATAATCTGAATTTGAGCTAACCAGGCTAGCAGGCCTTTTGAAAATAAATTAATATTTAACAAAATAGAAACATAAAGCTGTAAAAAGTTATTAGTGAATTAATCAATCTTAAGATTTGTTGAACTATGTTTTTTCTGTCTCTTCTCGAAGTCAGTTTTAATTTATTACGCCTTCTTGTCCCAATAGGCGAGAGGTTTTTCAGCTTTCACTTATTTTTCCTTCAATCTGTTCAGTTATTAAGGCTTACGTTGCAAAGTACAAATGTTATTATTATTACCTTAGTTCGTTCAATACCGATGGTTGTGAATTCGAGTAGTAAATTAATTTAAAAGTGTATATAAAAGAATAATTAAAAAAAACTTTCAATCGCGAGATAAGAGTCCAGGCCTTCAGTGGCTAAGGCCTCCAGAACAAGGAATCTTCTTACAATACGTATCAAGCAATACTAATTTCTGCATCAAGTTCTTCATCAAACAGCTAACTAATTATTTCTAGAGATGTTAATGGAGACATTTTGCCATTAAGCCGTTAACTGAAACCACTAGTGACAAATATTATGACATTAGATACTATCAATATGACATTGATAATAGATATTATTATTAATTTATAGCTTTTATTTTCCTTATTACCTATAATAAAAGTATAATAAATTAGCGATTATTAAACGTAGCAGCTTTTAAATAAGTATTTTCCTTTCTTAAGTACGGATTAAGACCTTAAAAATAGTAAAAATGCTTTTATTTTATTTCATTTGGTGTTTTTCCCTCCCTTTTAGATAAACACTGTTGGTCGAGTGAACCGAAAGATTAACAATAAAAAGTTTGACTATTACAGTGAAGCTTACCCACATTTAGCTTTGACTGTATGAAATTTCATTAAAAATTATACTCGTTTTTCTTTGTATTAAAAGCCATGTAAATAGGAATGAAGGAAGTTGTGCTTAAAGAATTAATAAAACAAAAAAATGTAAAAAAATGTATACCTATCGGGAAAATCTATAATGGTATCATATTAAGCGTCGGTACTATAATCTGTTATGAATACGAAGAAAATATAGCTACTATAAACTATGTAGTATTATAAAAATTAAAGATTAGACAAACAGTAATAGAAAAATGGTAAAAAGCGGGCACTAGTGGCAAAAACATCACCTTTCAATACCCACCAAAGACACCTGACAGGCCTTAATATTGTAACTCCAATAATTAGGAAATCTTTATTTTTTTTAAAGAAAGCATATGTAAAATTGTAAAATACCATTGTAAGTACATATTCGCTTCATATTTATATTCATAAATATACATTTATATTTAATTATATTTATATTTAAAATTCTCCACATAAGAAATGGCACACTAAAAGAAAATTCTGAGTAAGGATTTGTGAATTTCATTGACGCCTCAACAAATTTCATACATATTTTCTTTTTTGCGAAGACGTATCGACGTGAGCACTCAACATTTGACAGTTTTTAAATAATAAAGACTTTTTATTACTTAAATATTTTTTTATTCTTTATGCTTCTCTCCTACCGATGGATGCTGAAAAGTTGCTGTTAAAACAATTCGTTCCTTCATTTTCTAATTTGCAACATTACTGCTGTGGCTTACCATATTAAAAGGCTATCAACAGGTACAACGATAACCACTAACAATGTTTTGAGTATTTGTTTGTTTTTCCTTCAATCTAAAATATTAATATACTACTCTCAGCTTCACGTTATATCCCGCACATAGGTGTCTTAACATTAGGTTCCTAGGCGGAACCTAGTCTTATCACTGGGTTCCTCCTATTAACCTCGTATTAAGACAATAAACACCGTTCCATTCCCCACTTTCCACCAAATTTCAGGCATTGTACATTGAGTGGCGGAACTCAATGTTGCGCTTTATCAAGTACTAGAACAAAGAAATGAAAACATTAAATACTTAATTTGAAAATATTAAATATTTCACTTCTTTGACCACGACAGGTCTCAAAATATGATATATTACTATACTAAATAAAAATTGAAACTGTATTATTTAATTAAAAAATACAAAATAAGTACCATATATACAAATAATAATATATAAATAAGTTTAATTATACAATTTTATAATTATTACACTCTAAATTTAAAAACGTATAAAAATTTGGACGAAGCAGGATTTGAACCTGCGCCTCTTGAAAACCGTTCAAGCGCTCTGACCACTAAGCCATCCGTCCTCACCAAGCTCGTCGTCCGGAGCTTGGTGAGGACGGATGGCTTAGTGGTCAGAGCGCTTGAACGGTTTTCAAGAGGCGCAGGTTCAAATCCTGCTTCGTCCAAATTTCTATACGTTTTTAAATTTAGTATTTTTCTTTCCTAAG